>JANAVB010040018.1:552174-659263 GCA_029216955.1 Iris pallida | reverse complement strand
GCAGTTCGTGCTACCGTGATCATTGCAGTACACCAGGCATCCTACAAGCAAGACACCTTGCCATTTGCTGTTATTTATTTTAGCTCATATTTCATGCATTAGTATATTTCTTATGCAAAATAAACTGTGATACATGCTTAATCTGTTAGAACTTACTGTTCATTTTTCCTGCTATGTATTATTATTTCTTACACATTAAACCTAATTTAAGGGACCAACTTTGTGTGTTGCATTCATGGCCTTGACACGTTGTACCACGAAGTTATGTTTCGCATGTAGAATACGGAAGTGCGTGATTGGCTGGCCACCAGTACGTACAAGCCGTGCGATAGGAATAACCGCTAATAGAGGTTGCATGCTAGTTTGACTTAGCGGTTATAGTGGTTTTCTGTTGTGGATACAACACAGTAGGCATTGGGCGGGGAGGACAATTCCTTAGCGTATGGGCTTTGATGCACTTACCTTTTATAACCCGTGAGCTCCGCCGGAGATGCGGGTCAGATTACCCATAATTACTGACGGCCACTGGCGATTCTGCGGAACGTCACGCTCTTATTGATGGGGCCTCTGGTGCCCAAGGGGGGACTATGTCGATCCTATTCAGCCAGGGCCCATGCGTAGGAAGGATTGTTCTTAACTACATTTCACTTAGAACGGTAGGCTACCTTATCCGTTAGGTACGAGCACTTTTGGTTTGGGTACTTGTATCTGACCGTGGCTTGGAACAATAACTTGTCGCGGATTAGTTCGTCACATCTTGTCCTTGTTTGGTTGTAGGTGTGACTTACTACTTCGATGAGAAGGTATTGAACCTTGTTGGGGTTCGGATACCATATTGGATTCATAGCATGGAAAGATACGTCACTGTGAATTAGTTTACCATCTCCTGTCCTTGTTTGGTTGGGGGGATGGTACGCTCGTTCGGTAGGTGCGTATTGGACTATGTTATAATTCGATTGACTTATTTATTTGAGCAATATTTATTCAGTTTATATGGCATGATATTATGTATCTTGTTACGTCCCTCTGAGGACCTGGTTATCTCTCCAGGTGTGTGCTATTGTCTTTCGCAGGTGTTCTAGCTCTAGTCGTGATCATTGCTTCTTCTACGAGGATGATTGCATTTGGAACGTCTTCGCTTCGCTCGCCAAATTCATATCTTTTCTTATGTATTTTTTCTTTACTTGTTGGTAGTGGATTTGTCTCCGCCCAACATATTGTATCAAGATAAATTCATTCTCATTATATGATATCTTTATTCATTTATTCTGTGTGGATGAGATTAGTTATGGTTCTACTGCATTTTACAGCTTATGTATTTATACGAGGCTTCCATATAATGGAGTATACTCGTATGAATACAGCTGGCATGTCTACTCCTAGTCCTACGTATTTTGGGACTGGGGCGTTATAATATACAATAGATAGTAGAGAATAAGATTAGTCAAGTAATTTATTAGTATTATTTGTATTCTTCTAACAGTATGTATATATATATATATATATAATATATAATAATATATATATATATATATATATATATATATATTATATATATATATATTTATATATATATATTTGTATTATATATATATATATATATATATATATATATATATATATATATTATATATATTATTATATATATATATAATTATATATATATATATATTGTATATATATTATATATATATATATATCTATATATTTTATATATATATATATTATATATAATTATATAAATATATATATATTAGATATATATATATATATAGATATATATATATATATATTATATATATATTTATTATATATATATATATTATAATATATATATATATATAATATTATTTTATATTGTTATTATTTTACTATTGTTATTAGTATATTATTTATTAATACCATTAGTATAAATATACATATTATTTCCTAAAATATTATACAGTATTTTCTAAGTATTTTCAAAATATGGCTTTTGGCCAAAAAAATCATATTATGATAAAATTATGTTTTTAGCCTAAAATGATTTCCTATAATTTTTAAGTATTTTCCTAAAAATATTTTTGACTAATAAAATATACTTTTTCATGATTATAGATAAATTTCCGAAATAGATATATGTGTTTATTTATGCCAAATAGACTTCTTTATGCCAACCCTAGCTAATTTGTTAATTTTGGACTCATAGGTACAGTCTGTCCCATGATCTGAAATCATCTTGCTTAGTTTTTGAAGTAACGTATAGGCAACTCTAGAGGGGGGTGATTAGAGTTTGTGTCTATAATGACCAATTAAAATTAACTCTATGCTAACTCCAAAAAATAACTACTGAGAGAATATATAATTAGAGAGTAATAATACGGAAAGTATAAGAGTTTAGAAAAGCATACGTAAACACAACGATATAACCCGGTTTCCCTCGTGGAAGACTAGTCCAGGCCTGAGAACTCTAACTAAGGATTGAAATCCACTATTTATGAAATAGGGTACACACGTGCCTTTACTCAGAAGAGCATGCCAACTTCTTACAACTTCGCAGATGCGAAACTTGGAATTTTCCATGTGACTTCTTTTTAACTCTTGCACAGAACTTCTAGCTGAATCGCACTGAGCACCTTGAGGCCTAGCAAGTTTTGTGGCTAGGAGATTGGATGAGTAAGGCTTAGAGCGTATAAGGCTTAGAAGATGAAAGTGAGAGATGATTTGAAATGAGAGAAATCAAACCCTATATATACTAGTCAGGGGAGGCAGAGTTCGACCGGAATTCTATCCCAAATATTAAAAAATTCGAACGTTAGACAGCTCGTTGCAAGGTGTTCCTAAAAATTAGGTTGTTATTTTTTAGGGGGCAGAGTTCGGCCCGAGTTCTGCCTTTGGCAGAACTCGGCCAGAACTCGGTCTTCCTCGAACTAGAAGTTCTATATGGGCAAGAGTGGTTTGGTTTGGTTTAGGGATTGTTTTTGTTTTGTATTATAGAGCTTGGAGAAGTATGTCTAGGGTTGAGATGACTCAGTGCGACTCAACGTATATTTTTTAGACTCAATAAGCTAAAAAATTACAGACTGAGAACAAATACATTTGCAATGTAACAGCTTGTTGACGACGTATGTCTTGAACTTAATACGTTGTATTGGATCGTAGATGATATTCTGTCTTGAACTTGATGTGTCATATTGGATCATATCAGATATTATTTGGTTAATTCTCTAAATCATGTTGTCTGTGATCCAGTTTGGGTCAACAATCTCCCCTATTTTGATAATTGACAAAATAATATTTGTATATCTCAATATTCATACCTGGATGCATGTTGAAGAAGATAAATTATTTGCACGTATGAAGTGGCTCCCCTGCAATTAGATATTTTTGTTTTCGTCCTGTTATAAAGTTCTTAGCCAAGCACAACACAATTCATATATAATATCACATCATATACATCAAATATCTTATTCTTTCCTTTTCTCACTTAGCAAAATAGTGCATAACTCCCCCGTAAAGAGATAAAAGATAGACAAAGTAAAGAGAGCAAGAACACAATATTAACCGTAACCAAATTAATAGAGAAAACTAGCAGTTTTGATAATCCAGTAGAAAGAAACTTGCAGTCATACATATGAAATAAAAAAAATACAATAGAAATATAACTAGAGATATGAAAAGAAACAGCAAACAACAAAGCGTAACTAAAAAGCATCAACAGCAACATTAAATAGTAGACCACAACCATCACAGAGCAGGAGAACTGGATGGACCGACAGAATCGGATGGCTCATTGGCAGAGCAACGAGGATCGACAAAAGCAGCATTAGGATCCAAATACCTCATGGCCCAAGGGCATCAATCAGGTAGCCTTTGCGAGAAGGGTCCCGACCCATAGGAAACGACATAGTAGGATGTCGTACCATGTTGTACTGGATGTCATGAAGAGTTTTGCTGATGGCACTCATCTAAATAGTGGTCCGATAGTCCAGCTGAGTATAGCGATCATCTTCCAACCGAAAGCGGTCGTGCAACATATCTCTGATGGAATCTAGGATGGCAGGCGGATCGGGTTGAGGGGCATCAGAATCAGAAGATTCTTTCTCAACAGGAGTAGTAGGAATAGCTGCAGGAACAGTCCTACGAGTCTTAATGAGATATGCCGGAGCTGCTAGAAACTGACACTCGTCTAAAGGAATATTGAAGGCTGAAAAGATCATAAGAAGGTACATAGCATAGACAAGTGCTTTAGGCTTATTCCTTGCACGAATCATCCATTCCATCACCGTGCGTGGAAAATTGAAAGGGATGGTGAAGAGTGTAGATACAATAGTGCTGTAATCTCAAGGTAAGTGACTTCATCAGTAGATCCGGCTTTGGGCAGGATGGATGAGAATATGATGCGATAAAGTTCATAAAAGTGGTTGTTGAGATATTTGGCACACAGTTTACGAGGGCGAGCATTTGGTGCACACATCATGTCCTTAAAGCCTTCTAGGGTGATATCACCAATAAATTTGAATTCATGAGCATCAACAAGACATTCTCAAGAATTGGGTCCAGGGAGTTGTAAGCAATCCGCCAAGTCGAAGTCATCGAACTCAATGTCGATACTGGCTACCCTAGAATAAATTTTACGGTCAAAGACAAATTGTCGATACCGGCTACCCTAGAATAAGTAAGATTGTAATAGAACATCCGAATTGCATTGAGATAAATTCTTGAAGAGGTAGCTACAAGTTCATTAAGACAAAGGTCCTCAAAATTAGGGTCAAATTCAGAAAATATGGTGAAATTAATGGAATACATGAGGACCCTAATTTTTGGTAATTATTTTTATTTATTTTATATGATTTTTATTTATTATATTATATTTTATTCTTATTTATGACTATAGATATAATTTTTTGTAGCTTTGATTTTTGGAGCACAAGAAATGCTAATCTTTCGAAATGTCTTTTATGAGTTTTGAAGTAGACGAGCCCACCTTCAACTTGATACACTATGTCCCATCCAAACTTGTCCCCTAACATTCTTTTGACTTCGTACAACTTCGGGTCAATTTAGGTCATTTGACTAATTATCGCAATGCTAGACCTCACTTCCAACGTAAGTTCGGGATTCGATATAGATCAAAACCATTTGATCCAATATATGGTTTCGATCTATTTTGAGCCTACGACACGCATGTCTAGGGTGTGCCACTCAATCGAGTTCCCATGTGCTATTTATTTGCGAATGGCACAAGAGATTCATTGGTTGACTCATTGGGTTCGATTTGACTAGAAAATATAGTTGGACCCTAACTGAGCCAATCCCACTTGGTAGAGCCATGTTAGGTTGGCGTAAGTTACTAGAAATATTTTAAATTTATTTTGGGCTATTATACAACTAAATAGGTTTAAATAATTTTTTTGTATATATATGATTATATTTATAAAAGCCTAATACTAAATAAATATTGTCCTAGTCATGGTTAAGTTTGAGATGCATATCGACTAGGAATTATGGCACGGATAGTGTAGTTGTATTCTTTGACTAATTATTTTGGCTACGATAGGGAAGGCAGGGCCATATGAGGGTCCCAACGAGGAAAACAAGTCAAAGTTGTGACTTGACCCTATAAATGATTTAATTAGTTATATATATTAATACTATGACCTTTAGGAGACCCAGTTGTACCAATTTAGTCCGGACTTGACCCGAACCAAACCTAAACCAATGTAGTCATATGGTACGTCCAAAGATGTCAATAGGGATAATTATCGTATAAATATGGTTAGTATATTTACTTTAGTGGTTAAATAAGTATATTTATTTATAAATGAGTGTTATATATAATATATACATATTTGCTATAAAATTGATATTGTGTTTTGAGTTATGTTAACATTTTCTTAGAAAATGCCTTTTTAGATTATAGGATTTTTAGGCTAAAAATACTTGTGCATATATGAGTGTATACTGAATATGTAAAAATAGGCTTTGTGTATGTGCATAACAATAGTAGTTTATTTATATAAATTTTAGTATATAAAACTAAGAAATATATTTTGCACAATGGATTATATTTTTAGAATATTTATAAATATTATTTGTATTTATCTAAAATTGTGTGTATACATATTAGGCACTCCTAGGTGTATATATAGATGTGTGCATACATACATACATATATATATATATATATATATATATATATATATATATATATATATATATATATATATAAATATATATATTTTTTTATATATATAAATATAAATATATATATATATATATATATATATATATATATATATATATATATATATATATATATACATATATATATATATATATATATATATATATATATATATATATATATATATATATATATATATACAAAACACAAAGGTTTTTTGAATCCTGGGGCTGTCTGTGCCAAGATAAAGAGTGGTTGGGATTTAATCTTGGTGAATCAACGGTTGTGGAGTTTTATGGGGAATCCAAAGAGTGGGGTTTGCACTCATAATGGTTGTGGATGAGCATTATTGAGAGTAGGATTTTATGGGGAATGAGCATTATTGAGAGTGGGGTTTTATGGGGAATCCAAAGAGTGGGGTTTGCACTCATAATGGTTGTGGATGAACATTATTGAAAGTGGGGTTTTATGGGGAATCCAAAGAAAATTCATATCCAGCAGTGGTTGGGATTTAATATTTTGATGGGGGCCTCATAATTATTATTGTTCGTTTAAAATTGGGGGTCCAAGATTTTGAGGGGGAATACCTTAAATGAACCATGCCCTATGGGCACGGATTATGACTAGTATTATACAAAACACAAGGTTTTTGAATCCTAGGGCTGACTGTGCCAAGATAAAGAGTGGTTGGGATTTAATCTTGGTGAATCAACGGATATGGGGTTTTATGGGGAATCCAAAGAGTGGGGTTTGCACTCATAATGGTTGTGGATGAGCATTATTGAGAGTGGAGTTTTATGGCGAATGAGCATTATTGAGAGTAGGGTTTTATGGGGAATCCAAAGAGTGGGATTTGCACTCATAATGGTTGTGGATGAGCATTATTGAGAGTGGGGTTTTGTGGAGAATCCAAAGAAAATTTACATCCAGCAGTGGTTGGGATTTAATATTTTGATGGGGGCCTCATAATTATTATTGTTCGTTTAAAATTGGGGGTCCAAGATTTTGAGGGGGAATACCTTAAATGAACCATGCCCTATGGGCACGGGTTATGACTAGTATATATATATATATATATATATATATATATATATATTAAAAAAATTATATATATATATATATATATATATATATATATATATATATATATATAGAAAGGAAAAATGAAAAGGAAAGTCAGCCAAAGCAAGCACAAGCCAAGACCCATAACAAACACATGCGTACACAGCAGGCTACCCCCCTCCCCAAACCGACCCAAAAGAAGGACAAAACCCGAACTTCCCCCTTATATAAGCGAGAGAGAGGGAGGCAAAACCCTAGCCAAAATCTCTCGAATCCTTAACCCAATGCCACCTGACCTCTCCACGCACCTCTCCGCTATCGTGTGCACCATCTTGGGTAGCCAGAGCCGCTGTTGCAGGCGAAAACTCATGCGATAGCAGCGCACAAAAGAGAAAGCAACAGCAAGTAGCAATTGCAACCATGCAATTTCGTAGTGCAATTCCCATCACATCGAGCCTCCGTTTTTCAAACCGTCTTCGCAGGTGCGTAGACAACATCACCGAGTTCGATCCCCTATAATTAGTTTAAATTATTGTGCTTATTTTGCGATGAGAATCGAGTTCAAAAATCAAGAACAATCTAGATTTTCTGTATATATAAATTGTCCCAAGGCCTCTATTTTGAGTCATAATTTCTGTCAATTAGAGACCAACTCGAAAATCCACTTAAACAATTTTTTAGACAACCTATAGGATTTCGAAATCCTTTTTGCAGAATTTGATTTAAATGACTGTGCCTCAAGAAAAAATAATTCAAAAACTCAGAAAAATAATTTTCCAAAATAATAATTTTTTAGAAAACTTTTCGATATAGGGTCCGTCCCAACAATTTGGGAAACTTGGTCGCGAACCACTTGCATCGAAAGGTGCATTTGGACTTCGTGCATGTGTGGGCTTTGACGGAACTCGAATTGGTTGCGGGTGCGTGACGAATTTGAGGCGCATCCGTCGAAATTTACCGTATCGGCCTCTTTGCAAATTAGTCAATTACTTTGTGCACATTCGTAATCTCAAGACGAAACTTGTGCCAACATGACCGTATCATTTTTCTGGCCTTGTATGCTATGTTTGGTCCGATTCTGAGAAGGTCGACCGGAACGCTATTTTGGCGGGCCTACGACCCGATCCAACAGACAAATTTGTGTACGGTCCACCGGAATCCAACTTTGGATATATCATTGGGTTCGTCTCATCAAACCGGACCCATAGACATGTAGTTTAATGACTTTAGAGACCAAAGACTCTGGCACATTTTTCAGTGCAAAGTGGATCCAACGACAGATACCGTTTTGATCCGAAATTACCATTTTGCCACTGTGTCCAGAATTGGACTTATGGGTAGCCTATTCTAGCTATTTTGCTTATTTTTGGAATGTTGGCAATATCTGTTTCAACATCCAGAGTTGTTTGTAGGAGTTGGACTTTTGTTGGCTCATTGATTGGATAGTTATTATTGGGTTACGCGCTACACCAGGCAAGTACACCTTGTCAAATTTTGTACAGTTACTTACATGCATGCTTTTATTATTCTTTCATATTCGTGTCCTCTTTTATTTTTCTATATTTGCTATCATGTCTTGATTTATTTCCCGATCTCTTATCTATTATCACTTATTATCATCATTAGTTATATTTTTACACATGACTTCGATAGCTTTATTTACTTGAGCATCTTGACTTGACTTGACCTGATCTCGTATTTTATGTTACCTTGACTTGAGCCTCTACCTATACTACGATTGACTACTTGACTACTCTCGACTCAGGAGACCCTCGGCAGGGCTACGATAGAGACTCACTATAGTTAGGGAGTACCACGGCCAGGCTACTAGCTATAGGATCGGGAGTACCACGGCTAGGCTACGTCATGTCGATTCATTTGTTGTCATTCTCAGTATTATTTTTCTATGACATGTCATGATTTACAGAGTCTTCCATATGTTCTTTATTCTTGATCTAGAAGTCTTTTTCCTGTTTCCATTGCATGTTATTTACTATACAGTAGGCATGTATATTATGTGTCTTGCTAGTCCCCTGAGGACCTGGTAATCTCTCCAGGTATTAGATGAAGGTATGATACGTTGATGGAGGATGGTTGCTATACCAAGTCTGTAAGTATATTTAGTTGATGTTTATCTTTCTCGTCCGTACTAAGATTTTGTCATATATTTGATTCTTGCTATTATTATAGCCTAGTCTTTCACGAGCTTCATTTCCTTCTAGCTTGTTCATGATGAATGTATTATTGGGGATCCACTTTAATGAATTTATCTAATCTACAATCAGTGTGTTACAGTCTGATCAACCTTAGTGGACTTGATTCGTTGTCATTATTATTATTATTATTATTATTATGTGGATTGAGATATAGTTGATCTAGAACAACCAGACAGCTTGTACGTATTCAAGCTGGACTGGAGTCCTCTCGATACGTAGATGGCATGTATACGATCTCCTAGTCCTACGTATTTTAGGACTGGGGCGTTACAGGATGACCCGACACCACACTACGTAAGCAAAAATCAGAGTACCACTAGTTAGAGGCTTTTAATGAAACAAAGATTTGATCATCGTAGGTGTCGGCATTAGGAGTAGGTGGATTGACACTACCAAAATTTATCGTTTTAGCGACGGCCCCATCCGTCGCTAAACCGACGGTAATTACGAATAGCGACCGATGACCGACGAATTTTGGCCAAAAACATCCGTCGGCAATCAGCTCGTCGCTAATAACGGTCCGTCGCTAAGTTGTCGTCAAATGACGGAATAGCGACGGATTGTCGACGTTACAATACGACGTATTAGCGAAGCATTTCCGACGGACTGTCGTCCATTTCAACTATTAAGTACTGAACTGTGCAGACTATAGCGACGTAAAATTCCGTCGGTAACCCGTCGTAACAGCGTATCAGAGCGTATCGTTCTGTCGCTCATCCGTCGATATTCGTCGGTAACGAACGACGGATTAGCGACGGCGTGCTGACGGACTATCCGTCGATCAGGTTCTGGAAATGCTTAGCATTTCCAGTACCATGGCGACGGAAGAGTAGTCGCTAATCTATCACTACGACGTCGCCACAGCGACGGATTACTGACTGATTATCCGTCGCCATGGTTCTAGAAATGTCAGGCATTTCCAGAACCATGTCGACGGATAGTCCGTCGCAAAGCAGTCGCTAGAGCGAGCGACTGCTTAGCGGCTAATTATCAGTCGTCCTGGCGACGGACAGGCCGTCGCTATTTCGTCGAAGTTTATACCACCAGAACCTTGCCGACGGATAATCCGTCGAGCATCCGTCGCTACCTGGAAACACTTTAAAAACTCCAGATAGCGACGGTTAATCCGTCGATGAACCGTCGGCAACTGGGATTATCTGTCGCTAAACGGTCACTAGTCCGTAGCTAACTGAGTTTTTTGGAAAAAAATTGTAGCACTTTCCCTGTTCACAAATATATGCATAAACCAAACCAATATATAATGCACACCAATTATCCAACAATCACACAGACCCAATATATAATGCACACCAATTATCCAAGAATCACATAGACCAAATATGCACATACGAATTTAATGCACACCAATTATCCAAGAATCACAGACCAAACCAAATTAATAGAAAATAAATATCAATTATCCTAAAGAGTAACATAATATCCGGTGCTATAAGCCGATTATAGCACAATTAATCCAAAGCTCTCACAAATAATCCAAATTTTCTTAATACAACATTTTAAGAAGGAGGAGGTCGATTGTCCGGTGGTGGTAATCCCATATGCGACCGACGAATATACTCCTCCACAAGGTACGGAGGCAAGCCGTCGTAGACACTGCTCGGAAGTCGGCGTAGCTGCTCTGCGGACATGAGATCCAGGAGTGACGTCACAGTCGTAGGCGGTACCACAGGGGCATCAGGGTTGAAAGAAAGATGGCCCACGGAAGACAGACCGACACCTGCAGTCGACGGACCAGTAGAAGACGGACGAGCACCATCAGCAGGCGTACCGGCAGCAGCAGATGGACCGGCAGCAGCAGACGCAGACGAAAAGTACGTGGCAAATTGCTCCCACAAGGACGACACCGCCTCGTGCAGCTGCGTAAGCTGCGACCTAACATCATCGTCTGTCCGGGCCACGGGAGGAGGCGATATCGATAGAAATCTCTGCGTCGCCATATGCAATGGCCCTAGGAAGTCGACTCCGTACAGGAACCCTTTCTTAAAGTCGTCGACGGTATCTACGAACAAGTCGTTTCGAGCGACCAAAGAAGAGGGCGTCCGGAAGGGCGTCATTTCACCGACATCCTCGGTGTCGGTTAACTGAGCCCGACTAAGGGCCTCACGATACGCAGCCTATCAAATGAATGTGTTTATATTATAAAATTTACCTAAGTTGTAATCTAAATCCTATGTTTCACTAAGTTAAGTGTGAATCCTAAGTTTACCTAAGTTATAGTCCGAATACTTTTAATTCTAACGTTGATCTCATAAACATAAGTACTTACATCAGTCTCCTTGGCCCTCTCAGTATAACACGTCGTACATGGTGACCGATTCTGGCGCCCTTCCCTCCTTCACCGCCCGTTGGGCCTGTATACAAAATTTTCGTAGAAACTAATTAACTCCTTTAATTAATAATACCTAATTCGATAGTGAAATAAATTTACGGTTGCTCACCAGATCTGCAAGTGTCGCTGCGTGGGACCTTGATTCCCCCGTATGAAGGCCCGCGGCAGATCGGTTCACCTTCGCCTTCTCCGATTTCTCCTTGTACGCAGGGGTTTCCATCATGCCTAAGAGGTCCTCATAATACTCCTGCCGGATCCAATTCGGCCTCGTATGCCCCATTTTTAGGTCATGAATCATATCCCGTATCTTCTTCGAGAAAGCGCTTCTGTAGGTCCTGCGGATCCCCTCCTCGTGATGGGGGGCCACCAGTACGTTGTCTAACACAGAAAATCAATTATCACGTAATTTAAAAAATGGTTGATTAAAGAATCACATAGACTTAACCAAAAGATATAGATATATACCCTCAACTCGTCGAGCCAGACGTACTGCACGTTTGGGGGCACCGACGAAAAGTTGAAGTAGGGACCGTGGAAGTTAGCCCTGATAATTTCTCCAAGGGCCCTGCCAATATTAAACGGAAAAAACCTACAAAGAAGAAATGACTGGATTATTAACTTGAATAAATGAAAGAAATTTAATAAATTAACTTAAATTTACTTACGAGGTCCCCGCGGGCCATAGCTCTCATCGGAACTCGCCTCTCGGCCTCTCTGGTGCCGTCGGAGGATCCGCGGGTCCGCGTATGTACTCTCCAGTAACCGGATGGAACCGAGTATGGGGGTACTCCGGGGCCCACTGTGCAGTAACTGGGGCATCCCCTGGTGGATCCGCTGCTGGTGGTTCCGATAGCGGAACGGATCCGCTAGCAGATCCGGACTCATGCCTCGATGAAGTGGTCGATCGAGGGCAGGATGCGTCTGTGCCCGGGGTACTCTCCGGGTCGGGCTCGCTCGATGGGGTCACATCCCAGGAACTTTGAATGCGACCACGGCCACCAGCACCAGTACGACCACGACCACGACCCGTACCACCACCACCACCACCACCACCACGACCAGCACCACGACTACGGCCAGCCATCATGACCTGTAAATAGAACACATAAACATAATTAACAATATAAAAGTGTAAATGGATATAAAAAACTAAACTAAAATATACATACCACCAGTAGGGAGACGAGTGCCGCCGCGACGAAAAAGACTAGGAGTGCCATCTGCAATAAGTAAATAATCGAATGAAAAAACATGAATTCACGTAATTGCTTTTATGAGGTCAAACTTAATTCACGTAATTGGAAGTATTTTTAATATACAATAATATTTAACCTAATCATCGTCTTCGTTCTCATCCTCGGCCTCGTCTTCATCATCATCCTCCTCATTCTCATCCTCATCCTTATCTTCATCGTCGATTTCATCTGTATCCTCATCCCCATCAAATTCTTCTTCTTCTTCTTCGTCTTCTTCTTCTTCTTCTTCTTCTTCTTCTTCTTCTTCTCTGCCTCAAAATTTGGGACAAGACGCCTCTTTCTCCCCTGGTTGACAGCTAAGTCTTGTGTATCAACCTCTTCCTCCCCTCTATTTTCCTCAATAATATCTTCAACATCCATTGTATTCGAGTATTGTCCCAAGTATTGGGACTTTTCGATCTGGTCCTCTTGGTATGCTGGGTCTCCAACGTTGAATGTATTTCTAGATTTAATCTTGCATACTGCCCACCAGTCAAATCGATCTCTACGACGCCTTGGGTAGCTTGTATAGTAGACTTGAACAGCCTGATTTGCTATCGCAAATGTATCGGACCCTCTATACCTCCTGCGATAATTTATATCGACGAATCCAAATTGTTTATCGATTCTCCAACCGATATTTGGTGTCGTATCGAACCACTCACATTTGAACATCACAATATGCATATCATATGGGCCAGTATATTGTAAATCTATAATATCCCGAAGCACTCCATAATAGTCAAAGTCCGGCTCGTCGTCATAGACGGTGCCTCTTATGCAAACACCGAAATCCTTGGTATTGTTGCTGTCATTGATAAATTTGACATTTATAGCGTTCTGAGTTGACTTAAACCTGAAGCCATTAACGACATAGCCTGGCCAAGTCTTTATTTGCTTCTTCGGTCCCAGTGCCAGATAACGAACACTCTCATGAGTGAGTGTTGTTTCAGGCAATAAAACTTGTAAACAAATATTTATAATTTAAATGTTTCAGATTATATATTAATAATCTCAATTATAATCACAGTTACTTACGTATTTGTGAAACCATGACGGAAATGTACAATCAATCTCTCTTTGAAGTCCCTCATCGGTAATATCGGGTCTCCTCATTTTGACTTCATCTCTAAATACACTATTAGAGAAAAGAAGAAAATATAAGTGTAGTCACTTACTTCATCAAATTCGAGATTATAACGAGTGCAAGTGTACTGACTTACTTCTCCAAATCACTTACTTCTTGTATGTCACAGTTTAACAAGACATATCGGTGAGCGGCATCATACTCGTCGTCTGTCAACCACCGTCTTTTACTAGCCCCAACAGCCTTGCCCCTTACATTGAATCTTCCTCCATCCTCAATATCCTCGTCATTCCTTTGAGGTCTATTTCGATTTGTTTTAACATGAGTATCAAAATAAATGGAGCAGAAGTTTGACACCTCTTCGATAAGATATGCTTCGCATATCGAAGCCTCTATATGAGCTTTGTTGCTAACTTTCTTCTTTAGATGGTGTAGGTATCTAGAGAGACAAATTATCTTGAGAATTAAGAAAGAATTTTAAAACCCACTGAAATTCAGCTTAAATTATATCGATATTTATGTACCTTTCAAATGGGTACATCCATCGATAATGAACAGATGCACCGACATGGGCTTCGTATGCTAGATGAATCGGTAGATGCTCCATGCTGTCGAAGAAGCCAGGAGGAAATATTTTCTCCAACTTGCAAATTGTTAAGATAATCTTCTCCTCAAGTTCAACCATGTGTTGCACAGTCAACTTAGTTGAACAAATATCCCTAAAAAATATTGATAGTTCGGCCAACGGAATCTATACAGCAGAAGGCAACAACTCTTTCAAAGCAATGGGCCGTAATCTTTCCATAAACACGTGGCAGTCATGACTCTTCATTCCCGTTAGCTTGCGTTCATTGAGGTCAACGCATCTAGACAAATTTGACACATAGCCGTCGGAAAATCTTAAAGTAGATACCCACTTGCAGATTATTAATCTATCTTCCTTGCTCAATGTGTATTGTGCTATCGGCTAACTTAATTGTCCAGCAGCTCCCCTTTGTATCAAGTTCAGATAAGGACGCTTGCATATCTCGACAATGTCTTGTCTTGCTTTTGGATTGTCCTTCGTCTTTCCTTTAATGTCCATGACGGTATTGAAGACATTATCGAACACATTCTTTTCGATATGCATAACATCAAGATTATGCCTTATAAGATTATCTTTCCAATAAGGCAAGTCCCAGAAGATACTTCGTTTGGTCCAGTTATGGGTTTGTTCGAACCCATCGACACGATTGTTCGATGGATCTTCCATTACAGTGGGCAAATCCTTTACATCTTCCCAAATATCGTATCCCGACAATCTGGCAGGCGGATGAGAAAATTCTTGTTTTCCAGCTCTGAATGCGTCCTTGTTCTTTCTCCAAGGATGACTCGCAGGCAGAAATTGACGATGACAATCAAAGAAAAAAGTTTTTCCTCCATGCTTAAGGCGGAACGCCTTACTATTTTGTATGCATATCTGACAAGACAGGGTGCCGTGAGTACTCCATCCCGACAGTATACCGTATGCGGGAAAATCATTGATTGTCCATATCAGTGAAGCTCTCATCTGAAAGTTCTGTTTCCTGGAAATATCATACGTCGTGACGCCGATCTCCCACAACTGTTTTAGCTCATCCACCAACGGCTGTAAATATATATCGATATTCTTCGTCGGATTTTTGGGACCCAGTATGATAGCTGTCAAGAACATATAAGGAGTCTTCATACACATCCATGGTGGCAGATTGTAAGGGGTTAGAATGACCGGCCAGCAGGAGTATTGAGATCCCGACTGCCCGAAAGGGGCGAATCCATCAGAACATAGCCCCATGCGTACATTTCTGGGCTCTACAGCAAAATCTGGATGGCGAAATCGAAATATTTCCATGCCTCTCCATCCGAAGGATGTGACAATTCTCCATCGTCCTTTATGCGTTCTTCATTGTGCCACGTCATGTGTTCTGCTGTATTCTGAGACATATACATCCTCTGCAAGCGCTTCGTGATCGACAAGTAATGTATATACTTGTAAGGACGTCGTTTTCTAGTTGACTTTCCTTTTCCCCTGACTTCCTTGTGACGATCCGTATTACAAAAGCGGCAACTTTCTACATTCTCGTTCTCCTTGTAGTACAGCATGCATCCGTTGCGATAACAATCTATCTTGTCGTACCCCAGTCCCAGTTGTCGGACCATCATCTTCGACTTGTAGAAGTTTTTTGGAAGCTCTTTTGATTCCTTCGGTAACACCTCCTTCATTAGTTGTGTAATCCGATCATAGCAAGTTTGTGGCAAGTTAAATCAGACTTTATGTTCAACAACCGCATCGTCACTGACAGTACGGAATGTGGATCACAACCAGGATATAAAGAAGTTTCAGCATTCTGAAACATATCATAGAACTCCTTCGCCTCGGGATTAGGATCCTCCAGATCAAAATTAGGCCCTGCCGCATCGTACACCATATCTCGTGCAAGGTTCTGCACGTCTCCATAATCAACGGAGCATTCGTCGTCATCGACGACAAAATCCGCTGCAGCATTATCATCAAAAGCATAAGTAGCAGCATTCGCAACCTGTCTTTCGGCATATAGTTCACCTTGCGATGACCACAGGCCGTAATCACGTACGAAACCCTTACGGGTCAAATAATCTCTTACACTCACCACTTTTTCGTAACGTCTATTGCGACAATTACGACATGGACACTTGATTTTGTTACCGTCCATAATCTGAGCTTTGCTCATGGCATACTTAAGAAACACTTCCACGCCTGCCTGAAAATCGTCACTCACACCTATTCTGCTCTCGTATTGTCATTTGTACATCCATGTACGATCAACGAAATAACGATCCATCACAGATTAGATGTAAAAATCTGTATAGTAAGACAAACTAAACAGAATTAGTATATAATCATGTAACTGGTGGATCCGCTAGTATTCTAGCTCGAGAAGAGAAAAATCTAAATACAGTTGTTACTAACAGTTCGATACCAATAGTACGATACTGATACCGATACCGATAGTGCGATACCGATACCGATACCGATACCGATAGTTCGATACCGATAGTTCGATACCGATAGTGCGATACCGATACCGATAGTACGATACCGATACCGATACCGATAGTTCGATACCGATAGCATGGTTTAAAGTATCGGCCGATACCGATCCGATACGGCCGATACCGATACGGTTTGGCATGTTCCGATCCGATACCGACCGATACCAAATATTGACCGATACCGACATTGGGGGTCTTTGTTCCGATCAATTCGGCAAAACCAATCGGTAAGGGTGACTACTATTTCATATAATTTCAAAACTACTAAGAAATAACGCTGAAATACTTAAAATTATGCCTAAATGTATAAAATATATGTTTTTAAATGTAAATAAATTATTAATAATTATTTATTTTCCGATACCAAAGTCCGATACTCCGATACGATACCGTCGATACTACCGATATCGCCGATACCAATACTCATAGGAATAGTTCGAAACCGATTCCGATACCGATATTGTGAACCTTGACCGATAGTGCGATACCGATACTGATACCGATAGTGCGATACCGATACCAAACTGAGTAAATCTATCTATTTCTAAATTGCAAGAGTCCACTTCTAGGATATGGTAGCTATATCCTAAATATCTAGTCTAAAATTAACTTGGTTAGGATACTAGAGTGTCCTTATTATCTAGGAAGCACTACCTTAGTCTAGTCACACTAGCATTAATTACCTATAATTCCTACCATGTCTACAATCACACATTACACCCCAAGCCGTCCTGCATGCTAATAGGCATGGTAGGCCTGCCTTTCATTCCTCACTTTCTAAAGCACACATACACATATATATGTATATCACAGTTAGATGTATAGATATATACATATAATAGAAGCACACAACTGACTTATGCAGATGAAGAACTCGCACTGTCCTTGACACAGTGAACATATACACCATGAACCCAAAATCCATATTATATTTACTAATCCAAACACCACCAAACTAATGGACGCCCCCGCCCCAAGCCCGCCGCCCAGCCCCCGACGCCCCGCCCCAAGCCCGCCGCCCAGCCCCGCCGCCCCGCCCCCGCCCCAAGCCCGCCGCCCAGCCCCCGACGCCCCCGCCCTAAGCCAGCCGCCCAGCCCCCGACGCCCCGTCCCAAGCCAGCCGCCCAGCCCCCGACCCCCACCCAAGCCCGCCGCCCAGCCCCGACGCCCCCCCGACGCCCGAATGTCCCCAAGCCTGCCGTCCCCTTGCCCCTACGTCGACACCGCAACACACAGAGAGAGAGAGAGGAGAGAGGAGAGAGAGAGAGAAAGAGAGAGAGAGGGGATTACCTTCGGGAGAGAGAGAGGAGAGGACGCCGACGCCATTCACCGAAGCCGCGAGAGAGAGAGAGAGAGAGAGAGAGAGAGAGAGAGAGAGGAGAGATTGAATTTGGGGGGAATGCTAAAAGTTCTCCCCGCCTTTTCATTTAAGTCTGGAACGTAAATTTAGCGACGGCATAGCGACTGCCCATAATGCGTCGCCAAGTAGTCGCTATTATTGATTATCCGACTGAATATCCGTCGCTACGTAGTCGAAGATACGTCCCGCCAATTATCTACATAATTCCCGCTAAATAATCGACTACTTAGCGACGACTGGGGATCCGTCGCTATAATTCCGACAGTCTAGCGACGGACGTGCGACCTTTCCTCCCCCTAAAATTAAAATAAAAAATGGCAAAGGCGTGTAGTCGGTACTCAGTCGCTGAGCGGCCACGAAGCCGTCGCTAACACCGACGGAAAATTTCCGTCGCTAAATATCTGTTGCTAATAGAGTGTATTTTGGTAGTGTGAATAGAGGGTGAGGGGGATTGAGATTAGAAGAAGGAAAAGGAGGATTGGATGATGAAGCTTCACTCCTACTCCTCTTTCCTCTATTTAAAAGTCTAGGTGCCATGGAAAGAAGATAACGAAATTAAAGAAGAGAAGCTAAAATACATATACCTTAAAAGACTAATGGAGATGGAAGAGAATCCCCAAAGAGCTTTGATCCTTGAGTTTGGAGAGTAACTAGCACAAGATTGGAGAGAACTAGGGTTAGGGTTTTGAGAAAATAGGTTGGAGAGAGGTAGAAGATGAAGAAAGATGTCCAATTTTTGGGTATATAACATGTGGGGCCGGCTGCCATAAGAGACAAGTAGTTTTGATCAAGGTAGATTGGACGGCCAGCATTTGCTGAAAGTTCTGGAACCCAGCAGATCGAGTTCGGCCCGAATTCTGCCACAGGTAGAGTTTGACCCGAGTTCGGTCCCTATGCATCTAGAACACAAAGAAAGTGTAAAGTTGGTCACAAAAGGTAGAAAAGATAGTTTAGAATTAAAAAATAGTAAATGTTATTAGCCATAAAATAAGTAGAACATGCGACAGACTTGTGAATCATTATTCAATATATGTGAATCGTCTCAGGTTAGCTGTAGGGGCCGGATTCCAGCTAGCGGTAGTCCGAAGACACTAGACACCGTGTCGCTTAGGCTTTTACGCCTTGTTGTCAGAAGGACCCTTTCGGCTTGTACCCAAAACAATGCAACATATACAAATTTGATTTTACATGTATTGGCGAAGAATGTTGAAACGCTCTTCGGCAAGTGGTTTAGTAAAAAGTCTGCTAGCTGATGATCAATGTCAATAAATTCTAGATTAATAGTGCCTTGCAATTGGTGATCTCTTAGAAAGTGGTGTCGAATTTCTATATGCTTAGTGCATGAATGACAGATTGGGTTCTTTGTCAAGTTAATAACACTAGTATTATCACAGAATATAGGAATGTGCTGAAAACATAAATTATAGTCTGCTAGGGTTTGCTTCATCCACAAAGTCTGAGCACAACAACGTCCTGCAGCTATGTATTCAGCTTCTGTTGTAGATAGTACGATAGAGTTTTGCTTCTTGCTAAACCAAGACACTAAAGCTTTGCCGAATAAATGGCACGTGTCGTTGGTACTTTTTCGGTCGACTTTGCATCCAGCAAAATCGCCATCCGAATAACCGATCAAGTCAAACGATGTGGTTTTGGGATACCACAAGCCTACCATAACAATGCCTTTAAGGTATCGAAAGATACGCTTAACTGCAGTAATGTGTGATTACTTAGGGTTGGCTTGATATCGAGCACATAGGCAAATACTGAACATTATATCGGGACGACTAGCAGTTAAGTAGAGTTAACTACCAATCATACCTCGATACTTACGTTGGTCAACTGGTTTATCGCTTTCATCAGGTTCTAATTTCGTTGTAGTAGCCATTGGAGTACTGATTGGTTTGATGTTGTCAAGATCAAATTTCTTCAGCATGTCCTTTGTATACTTTGATTGACTGATGAAGACCCCTTGTGAGTTTTATTTGACTTGTAATCCAAGGAAGTCGTTAATCACCCCATCATACTCATCTCGAACTCATTATGTATACACTTAGCAAATTCTTGGCATAATACCTCATTAGTAGACCCAAAGATAATGTCATCTACATAAATTTGCACTAATAGAATTGTGTCATCAATTAATTTTATAAAGTGTCGTGTCAATCTTCCATTTTAAAAAGCCTTTGTCAAGTAAGAAAGTGCTTAGGCGTTCATACCAAGCGTGAGGGGCTTGTTTGAGTCCATAGAGGGCTTTCTTAAGCTTGAAAACATGATCAGGAAACTTAATAGTATTCAAAATCAGGTGGTTGTTTTACGAAAACTTCTTCTTTAATGAAACCATTGAGAAAAGCACTTTTAACATCCATTTGAAAAAGTTTAAAGTTTTAGAAATTTGCAAAGGCACAAAGCATGCAGATTCATTCAAGTCGTACAACAGGAGCATATGTCTCATCGTAGTCGATATCTTCCTCTTGGTTGTATCCTTGAGATACGAGACATGCTTTGTTATGCATGACTGAGCCATCCTCATTAACTTTGTTACGAAAGACCCATCGAGTACCAATGATTGAATGATCAGCAGGTTTAGTCACAAGTTCCTAAACCTAATTTCTTTCAAATTGGTTAAGTTTTTCTTGCATTGCAGATATCCAAAATTCATCAGAAAAAGATTCTAAAACATTTTTAGGTTCTATTTAAGAAATAAAAGCAGTGCTAGCTACAGAATCTCTAATAGATGAACAAGTACTCACTTCTCTTGATACCTCACATATTACCAAGTTTTCTGGATGTTCTGGTGTGAAGCGAAACTTCTTTGGTAAGCTATCTAGAGAACTGGTTCTAGATGTTGTTTTCTCAGGGGTAGGAGTTATTGATTTGATATGAACATCATCGTCGTCATCAAGAACAACTGCTAAACTATTATTCTCATAAAAATGACATTAGTAGATTCTTCAACAATCATGGTGCGTTTGTTGAACACTCTGTATCCTTTACTCTTGGCAGTATAACCAAAAAAAATACCTTCATCAACTTTGGCATCAAACTTGCCTAAGTTGTCTTTGGTATTCAAGATAAAACAGTGACAACTGAACACTCTAAAATAAGAAATAATTGGGGTTCTACCGAACCAAAGTTCATAGGGAGTTTTCTTCGAAATAGGTCAATTAAAACCCCATTCAAGACATGGCATGCTTTACTTACATCTTCTGCCCAAAAATATTTCAGAAGTAAAAATTGATAAAACATGACTCTGGCCATATCGCCAAGAGTTCTATTCTTTCGCTCCACAATACCATTTTGTTGGGGAGTTCTAGGACAAGAAAATTTATGATTAAAACCGTTTAAATCACAAAACTTTTTGTAATTAGAGATTTCGAATTCCCGCCATGATCACTTCGGATTCGAGTAATCATGAAGCCTTTTTTATTTTGTACCTTTTTTGCAAAAATTTCAAAAATAGAAATAGTATCACTTTTGTTTGAAAAAAAAGAAAACCCAAGTAAAGCGAGAAAAGTCCTCAACAATCACAAAGGCGTAGAGTTTTCCACCAAGACTGGCTACTATTCTAAGACCAAACAAATCCATGTGAAGACGTTGTAAAGCTCTAGTAGTACTTACAGTGTTGATGGATTTAAAGGAGGATTTAGTCGCCTTACTTTTCTCACATTCGGCACATATCGTATCATTTTTGAAAGTGATGTCCGGTAGTCCTTTTACAAGCTTCGTGGTTGACAGTCTTGATATGGTATCCGTGTTTGCATGTCCAAGACGCATATGACAAAGTAATCTTTCATCCATGTGAGCTTAGAGGCATCTTCCTGTATTGTTAGTATCTTTCCAGAGATAGAATATATAGATGTTATCTTCCCTTATTCTTTCAAAAGCGATGTCTCCAGTTGATTTATCATGTATAGAGCAATTAGTTTTTCCAAAGTTAGTATCATATCAATTGTCAGCAAGATGACTAGTGCTAAGCAAGTTATGCTTTAACTTTGTTACTAATTAGACATATTTAATGACAGAAAAGGGAGGATTACCAATAGTGTAACGCCCTAGTCCCAAAATACTTAGGACTAGGTACGTATCTATGCCAGCTATATACATACAAAGTATACTTCAATGTATGGAAACCTTGTATGTATACATAAGCTGTAAAATACAGTAATCCAAGACTAAATCTAATCTACAATGAAAAGAATAATAATATAAAATCAATTTGAATAATTATGGTTTAATCGTTGGGCGGAGACAAATCCACTACCAATAAATTTTAATATAAAAGAAATATACAAAGAAAGTAATTTGGTAGAGCGAAGGGGATGACGATCCAAGAGAAACATCTCGAAGAATATAGCGCAAGTCATGGCCTTAGCTAGAGCACCTGCAGAAATCACAAGACACACATGGAGGAATCACCAGGTCCTCAGAGGGATGTAACAAGATGCAGGAAGAACATGCCATATAAATACTGAATATAAAATATGCCACAATCAAAGAAAGTGACAAGATATAAATAAGGTAGCCTAACTGTACTAAAGTGAACATACAATTAAGAAACAATCCTTCGATGCATGAGCCCTGGCTATAAATGGGATCTGGTATGGTCCCCGCTTGGGCACCAGTGACCTAAGCGCATGACGTTGAAAAACGACAGTGGCCAACCTGAGAAGCTAATCATACCCGTATCTCCAGCGGAGCTTCCGGGTTACAAGAGAAGTGCAATCGAAGTCCATATGTCCGGTATTGTCCTCCCCACCCAAAGTACCTATCTAAGTCGCATCCACGACCATGTTACTTTACTAACTGCTAAGTCCTCTAATATGCTCCTATTATCAGTTAGTCCTAACGCATGCGCACTGGGGATCAGCCAACACGCAAGGACCTCTACATGCCACTCATCTCACACATCCTCGTGGTACAAATGTGTCAAGGTATATGCAATACACTACAAACGGTAGTCCCTTAACTCTAGGTCCATATACGATCAAAGGATAATAACAAGTAAGCTAATATCACTGAGCAGGTAGTAAATCAAGAACTGTAAGAACTGGAAATAAATGAACAGTGATATGTAGCAAACTGAAAATAAACTGTATAATGGCAAGGTATCTTGCCTGGTGGATCGCCTGGTGTTGGTGCAATATTTCGGCATGTCCTGTTGTTACATGGTCGATGGGCAGAGGTCTGAAGTCGCGAGGAGTTAGGAGTAAGAATTAATCACGATTAACTTTTTATAGGAAGTCTACGGAGAAAATACTCAATCTTACCTTTTATAAATATTTGCATTTATTTGAAACTAGTTTTTGTTGATACTTTGGAAAATATTTGCATATAATAAAAATCACTTTATAAATTTTGTAACTATTTTCTGATTAGTAAAAATATAAATATAATTTGTAGGTAATTACGAAAAAGATCTAAATCGTTATTAAGCAAAATTCCTAGGTTGGTAAAATAGAATTTATTTACAAATATTTTATTAGTCAAAAATATTTCCAACATATATATATATATATATATATATATATATATATATATATATATATATATATATATATATATATATATATAAATCTAAAAAAACTTCTTAGGACAAATATAAATTTTATAGTTTAAAAATAATAATTTAATCAATCATATAAAAAATAATTAAATTATTAAGCATATTCACAAACTATTTACTACTGCTAGTAATGATATTAGACATAGTAATAATAACAATAATGTATGTAAGGAAAGGAGCACACTCTCCTAGAAGCAAACATCAAATGAATAAAAATATGTTTAATCAATCATAATACATAAAAGCCAAGGCAAGCTCATTATGAGCTGTGTGGTAAACTTAATTCGTGAGAGAGAGAGAGAGAGAGAGAGAGAGAGAGAGAACAAACGGAGGAAGAGGAGTGGATGAAGAAAGCTCACCGCAGGAAATAAGACAACGTGGCAGCGAGCTCGAGGCTGAGGAGGCTCGGCTGGAGGGCGGTGCGGGAACAGGGCTGGGCGCTCGGTGCTCGACGCTCGGCGCAAGGCACGACGGACGCACCCGCCGATCTGCAGTCGGCGTTCGGCGGCGTGCTCTCTCTTCGGAGGCGACGACGTAGGCACGAGAATGGCAGACTGGGTATGGAGGCCGGGATAGCTCTAGTCGGGGTATCGCGCCCGGCAAGACCCGAGGAAGGGGCTGCGGTTTGGCGACGAACGATGGGGAAGATGACGACGATGGCGGAGGCGGCCTGGCGGCTTGCCGGATCTGATTTAAATTTGATTTAAATCACACTTGCTACCTTTTTAATACTTTTTTCATAAATATTAAAATAATATTACAATTAATTTTGAAATTATGATAAATATTTAAGTATTAGAAATTACTTTTTTTTATAATTAATAAAGCAATTTCTCCTTAATTTTTTTTCCAAAATTTAAAAGTGGACAATGAATTTAAAATTTTATGTCTCTAGCACACAAATACCATCTATTGACAAAAAACCATAGTTTTCTAACTTATCACTTATATTTGTACCAAAAATAGAATAGCTTATTATATTATATAAATAATTTAACATTGCAAAGTTTTTGGTGTGATGCAACAAGTCAAATGTAACATTTCTATACGAAATCTCGTAATAAAACATTTGTAATATATATATATATATATATATATATATATATATATCTATATATATATATATATATATATATATTCTCGTAAATTCGCATGCGACGCATAAATACGATCAACGCGAACTCGCACGCTACGATAAAAAGAAAACATAACTAATAAAATAAAAATAAAAATTGTATTAGAAATTTAGGGGTTTTACATCCTACCCAACTTACAAGAATTTCGTCCTCGAAATTTAGGAATAGGTAGGGTAGGTAAGGTACAAGAGTTTAATGATAAAGAAGTAAGACAAATCATTTGGGCAAGGCAAGGAAACAATGTTTAACACAAGCATGAAATTAGAAAGTCATGATTTCGTTATCTACGAAAATACATCATGGATATGGAATTGAATGAGGGTTGCTAGTTAACACAATGAAACACGAAAGAATTAAGGTTTAAAGTTAATCATGATAAGTCATGAAATAACTAGATGAGGAATCGACTAGATTAAGGGCAAGCAATTGAGAGAATATAGCCGTTTAGGTTTAGAGTTGAATCATTCCAAGTTCCAATAAGGTCGCAAAAATAAATCTAGGGTGGAGGAACGAGGACGAGTAACTCAAGACGGAGATAAAGACACATTGGTAGGTCAGTGGCTAACTATCTCTGTGTAGATACAAACTTCATGGTCATAGGAGAATAGTTTGGCATAACTATCAAGTACAAGCTTCGTCTCGAATAGGTAAAAGGCGAAAACCAACAAGAGTTCAAGGAATATGATTTGAATACTAATATGTGGTTCAACGACGATTGAATAATTTCAAGTAGAATTGTCAAGGCAATCACGGATGAGACTATAGGGGCAAGTTTAACTATGTCTCCATATGCGTAGAATAATATATGAACAGCGAACCAAAGTGCAATAGGTTAATCAGACCATCATGTACCGGTTCTGATTAGACAGTATGTTAGTGGAAGTGACCAAATAAAATATGTCATGATCAAGCTTGATAAGAAAATAAGTTTACAAAATTTATGCTAAGTTAGCATTAAAAAATAGTCAAAGTATAAGTAAGGGACCATGATAAAGGGAATTAAATAATCCAAGGTTCTTTAAAAATCAAGTCTTGCCTAATGTTTGGGCCTATACAGTCGTCCCAATGTTTCTTTATATATGGCTCAGTTAACTGGACAAGTTAAGGTCCTCTAAATTTATAGTATAAATGTACTTATCTATATGGTTTATAAGGACAAGGTTTTGTTGGGTCATGAGGATTCTACCCAACTTACAAGAGTTAAACTGGTAGTGTGAGGGAGCAATGGGTCAAGCAATCAAGGTAAAGCATATAGTTAAGCATGTAAGGAATTTAGTAGAACATAATGAGAAAGTATATTGGTCGAAAGATTTGAGTCAATACTGGACCCCTAATTGAAGGTAGAAAGTATTTTGGTATCATGGTAGAGGTTATAGTTTAGTCTTTTTGACCAGAAAGTCGTATCAAGAAAGTAGAGCACAAGGAGACGGGTTTAGTGGGACATGATATGTCTACATGAAGGTAGGCTCGTCTAGGTTTTACATATAAAATTTATTGGAAGAAAAAGTCTAGTGTTGTGCTCCAATTATCCAAGTCACAGTAAGGACACAATAAGATTTAAAATAGAAAGTGGGAGTTTCATGAGGCGATAATTAATGCACAAAATAAAGAAGATCAAGTTGGAGCATGAGATAAAATTAATTAAAGAATCCAGTAAAACAATTTAGGGCCATAGTTCTAGAGAGAAGATAGTCCATTAGATGAATACAATTAAGGAACAATCATATCATTTTCCAAATTTTAAAATGGTTAAAAGGGCACAATAAAAGATCTAGATTTGAGGGAAGGTTGAGTGAGTCAAGATTGAGATACAGTCACATAGTTTGGTAGATGACTAACAACACTTGTGTATATGCTACCATCATGGTCATGAGTTATACGACACTTTAGTGTGGAATACATCTATCTTATTTGGACTCTCTTGGTTGCCCACCATTAAAATTTTTTAACTCAAGTTTCCTCCAAAGTTTGTTAATAGAACTTTCAAAAATAAACTACCAAAATTTGTATCCACTCCAAGCCATTCAAATTTATCATGACTAAAATTTAAATCACTTTCATAAATCTCAAAGCAAACTTTTATCATGTTACTACTAACCTTTTTTTCGAAATTTTACATCTCCAATCCAACTTTTAGACTCAAGAGTTCATAAATCATGAATATATATATATAAAATATCCATAATCAATCATAACTTTAAAAGTCTAAAAAATTCAATAGCTTCCCAGATAATTTTTTTTTAGCATATTACAAAGCAATGTCAAATTTAAGCTCGATATTTTATTGCACTCATCAATTATAACTTCAATCCATACTAAGTTATTCCAACATAATCACAACTTTTAAATGGTAACTTCCTTTAATTAATCAAAATAAATTTCCATCACATCGTTAGTAATTTCTTCCAATTTTTTTTATTAGCAATCCAACCTTAAACTTAATTTTCGAATAATCTTATCAGTCCAAAAAATCCCTTTTTTTTAACGAAATTTGATATCCATAATCAAAACTTTATTTTTTTATAAAACATCTAAATAGATTTATAAATCCTCAATCATAGGACACAATTTAAAATAAAGAAAAATTCTTAAAAATTGTTTTCATAACTTTCAAATATTTTAAACCAAAATTCACCATCGTTACTTCCACTTAAATTTTAAATTTAATAAACACAAAAATCGCAAGTTGTACGACTCAATTATATATATATATATATATATATATATATATATATATATATATATATATATATATATATATATATATTCTCCAACTGCCACATTTAAACCATAAGATTATTTTGAAACCAAATTTTTTTTTTATATATACTCAAAGATGTATAAATATAATTCAATAAATCATAAACATCGAAACTCAAAAATCTAATCAATTTCTTAAATCAATGGTATAAAAATTCTAGCTATTTTTCCTGCAGTATCATAATGAAATTCTATCAATCCTCTAGTGTTTACTATTTAGAAATCTCAAGGTTAAACTTTCTTTGGTAATATCCTAATTTACAAATTACTAATCATTAAATCACACTTTTTAGGAAAATGCCTTTTTAACACAATAGAGTCTTAAATGTATTCCCATTTGCCAATGTTACCATTCTAGCCGTGTGTTTGACCAATGAGTATATAGTAGTGCAGCCATCTTCCTAACCATTTCTAAGCACAAGAAGGTAAGGATATTGGTAGAAACAGTTCAAGCAAGATGCCAAAACTAAGGGAGGCAACGAGAGTTCGGAATTTAGAAATCAAAGAAGGTGATCAAGTATGTGGATGAGATTCCTAAACACTAATCCTATATTGCAGGATCACATCGGTACAATTATGCAACCAAAGTGACAAACTCGACCTGCATGGGCCACCACAAAAACATGTAACGTCCCAGTCCCAAAATACTTAGGACTAGGTACGTATCCATGCCAGCTGTATACATATGAAGAACACTCCAATGTATGGAAACCTTGTATGTATATATAAGCTGTAAAATACAGTAATCCAAGACTAAATCTCATCCACAATGAAAAGAATAAATAATATAAAATCAACTTGAATAATTATGGTTCAATCGTTGGGCGGAGACAAATCTACTACCAACAAATTTTAATAGGATAGAAATATACAAGAAAAGTAATTTGGTAGAGCGAAGGAGATGACGATCCAAGAGGAACATCTTGAAGAATAGAGCGCAAGTCATGGCCTTAGCTAGAGCACCTGCAGAAATCACAAGATACACCTGGAGGAATCACCAGGTTCTCAGAGGGACGTAAAAAGATACAGAAAGAACATGTCATATAAATACTGAATATAAAATATGCCACAATCAAAAAAAAGTGACAAGACATAAATAAGGTACCCTAACCTTACTAAAGTGAACATGCAATTAAGAAACAATCCTTCGACGCATGAGCCATGGCTGTAAATGGGATCTGGTATGGTCCCCGTTTGGGCACTAGTGACCTAAGCGCATGACGTTAAAAAATGACAGTGGCCAACCTGAGAGGCTAATCATACACATATCTCCCGCGGAGCTTCTGGGTTGCAAGGGAAGTACAATCGAAGTCCATACGTCAGGTATTGTCCTCCCCACCTAATGTACCTATCTAAGTCGCATCCACGACCATGTTTCTTTACTAACTGCTAAGTCTCCTAACATGCTCCTATTAGCAGTTAGTCCTAACGCATGCGGACTAGGGATTAGCCAACACGCAAGGACCTCTACATGCCACTCATCTCACACATCCTTCTGTTACAACTGTGTCAAGGTATATGCGATACACTACAAACGGTAGTCCCTTAACTCTTGGTCCATATGCGATCAAAGGATAATAATAAGTAAGCTAATATCACTGAGCAGGTAGTAAATCAAGAACTGTAAGAACTGAAAATAAATGAACAATGATATATAGCAAACTGAAAATAAACTATATAATGGCCAGGTATCTTGCCTGGTGGATCGCCTGGTGTTAGTGCAATGTTCCGACATGTCATGTTGTTTCATGGTCACGATTAACTTTTTATAGGACGTCTGCGGAGAAAATTCTCATTCTTACCTTTTATAAATATTTTCATTTATTTGAAACTAGTTTTGTTGATACTTTGGAAAATATTTGCATATAATAAAAATCACTTTATAAATTTTGTAACTATTTTTTGATTAGTAAAAATATGAATATAATTTGTTGGTAATTACGAAAAATATCAAAATCGTTATTAAGCAAAATTCCTAGGTTGGTAAAACAGAATTTATTTACCAATATTTTATTAGTCAAAAATAATTCCAACATATATATATAAATCTAAAAATACTTCTTAGGACAAAATATAAATTTCATAGTTAAATTTTTTTTTTAATCAATCGTATAAAAAATAATTAAATTATTAAGCATATTCACAAACTATTTACTACTGCTAGTATTGATACTAGACATAGTAATAATAACAATAATGTTTGTGAGGAAAGGAGCACACTCTTCCAGAAGCAAACATCAAATGAATAAAAATATGTTTAATAAATCACAATGCATAAAAGCCAAAACAAGGTCATTATGAGCTGTGTGGTATACTTAATTTGTGAGAGAGAGAGAGAGAGATAAAATGGAGGAAGAAGAGTGGGACGAAGAAAGCTCACCGCGGGGAAGAAGACAACGCTACAGCGAGCTCGAGGCTGACGAGGCTGGACCGGAGGGCGGTGCGAGAACCGGGCTCGGCGTTCGGCACTCGATACTTGGCGCTAGGCGCGGCGAACGTGCCCGCCGATCTGCAGTCGATGTTCGACGGCGCGCTCTCTCGTCGGAGGCGACGACATTGGAACAAGAACGGCAGACTGGGTACGGCGATCGGGACGGCTCTAGTCGAGGTGTCACGCCCGACATGACCCGAGGAAGGGGCTGCGATCTGGCGGCGAATGGCGGGGAAGATGACAACGATGGCGGAGGCGGCATGGCGGCTTGCCGGATCTAGCGGATCTGGCTCGTCGCTGAGGAACCGAGGTGGCGGCGCTCGTTCCCGCCGCTGATTGGTTGAGGCACGGCCGCGGAGGCTGGTGAGGGTTTCTCCCTATCTTTGTTATGATGGTTTTGGTGGTACGTGGGCGAGTTTTTAGGGGTTTTGGCCGTGTTTCTGACATGGGCGAGGGTGGTGATGGTGGTTCTGGCATAGATGGGGGTGGCGATGATGGTGGTGTTGTGGGGTTCTCCGGGTGGCCGCGGTGGTACTAATGGTGGTGAAGATGGTGGTCGGTGGTGGAGATAGGCCTAATGGTGGTTGTCTGGGTTGGGGTGGTGCCGGCGATGGTAGCAGCGAGGATGGTCGGGTAGAAGGGAAGGGTCTGGTGGCGATGGTCGGGGGATCGTAGCGGTGGTTGTCCAAAACGACGAGGAGGTGAAGGCGGAGTTGGAGGGATGCTATCGATGTAGCGAGACGGTACAGGGGCATGGCTTAGGTTTAGGTGTCGTATCGGGATGGGTCCGACACGGCTGGGTTGGACGTCCGGTTTGTCGGACAGGACAAAAATTATGTATATGTAATGGATATTATAGTGGATGTGGAGGCACAAACACGATGCAAAAAATAGATGGTAGAAAATCATGGAAGAGTACCTCTCCTTTTATAGGAGGTAAAAATTCTCAGTTGGATAAGAGTTAGGAAGATTTAAATTCTCCATAGATAATTCCATCTATTTATTTAAAACATTTAAATAAGATTATTAATCTCTCTCTAAGATAAAATCTAGATAATCTTATATCTAATTCAAAACCATTTAAAATCCTCTATTAAAATAAATTTGATTTAAATCACACTTGCTACCTTTTAAATACTTTTTCATAAATATTAAAATAATATTACAATTAATTTCGAAATTATGATAAATATTTAAATATTAGAAATTACTTTTTTATAATTAATAAAGCAATTTATCCTTAATTTTTTTTTCAAAATTTAAAAGTGGACAATGAATTTAAAATTTCATGTCTCTAGCACACAAATAGCATCTATTGACATAAAACCATAGTTTTCTAACTTATCGCTTATATTTGTACCAAAAATACAATAGCTTATTATATTAAATAAATAATTTAACATTGTAAAGTTTTTGGTGTAATGCAGCATATCAAATGTAACATTTCTATACGATATATATATATATATATATATATATATATATATATATATATATATATATATATATATATATATATATATATATATATATATCAATTCTCGCATGCGACGCATAAATATCAATATATATATATATATATATATATATATATATATATATATATATATATATATTTTTTTTTTATATATATATATATATATATATATATATATATATATGTATATATCAAAAAAAAAATAAAAAAAATATATATATATATATGTATATATCAATTCTCGCAAATTCGCATATGACGCATAAATACGATCAACGCGAACTCGCACGCTACGATAAAAGAAAACATAACTAATAAAATAAAAATAAAAATTGTATTATAAATTTAGGGGTTTAACAAATAGTATTGTTACTTATGATATAACCTTTTAGATTATTGCTGAAGGATACATATCCTTCCTTTTTTATCGATAGTTTTGCAAAAAAGATTTGCATTTCCAGTCATATGTCGCGAGCACCCACTATCGAGAATCCATTTGCGTCTAGAAGATGAAGGAAGGTCCACCTACACCACGATACTAGTACAAAAGGTCACAAAGGCAACGATTTTGGCTTGACAGCTTAGCCACGGTTGAGGTTATTGTCGTGGCTACAGGCCAAAGATAAAATTACAGTGTTGTTTCAGCCATGTTTTAAATCAATAACGATGTCCATTACGAACAACCAATAACCAATTCAGCCACGCTTTAACTCAATTACTGTGTCCATTCGTGTCCATTATGAACCACGGTCAAACAATATAGCCAAAGGGCACCAATTTGTCATTGATTTTTGGTTAAACCGTGGCTTTATTTTGTGATGGTGATTGTCTGTGGCAACAAATGAATATTTTGCCACCTGAAGCAATTGTTTATGTGTCTAAAGTGTAGGGTGGAATTAGACACATCAATTCACCATGGCAGAAAGCTAATTTATATAGCAATTAAGATTGTTTTGCGTGTCCAAAGTATAGGGTTCATTAGACACATCAATTTACCGAAGTAGAACGATAATTTGTATAACCACAAAGATTGTTTTGCGTGTCCAAAGTGTAGGGTTCATTAGACACATCGATTCAGTGAGACACAAAGTGAATATATAGCCATTTGAGGATATTAAGAAATAGACATAGGTGTTCAACATGGCAAAAGATGGATATATAGCTACGGGAGTTATCTTATTTCAGGGCACATGAAATGGCCACATGAAGATCTGTTTACCGTGTCCAAAGTATGATATTCATTAGCCACATGAATTCTTCGAGGCAGAAAGCGAATATATATAGCCACATGGGGATATTAAAAAATAGACATAGGCGTTCAACATGGCAAATGATGGATATATAGCCACGAGAGTTATCTTATTTCAGGGCACATGAAATGGCCACATGAATATCTGTTTACCATGTCCGAAGTGTAATATTCATTAGACATGTGAATTCTCCGAGCCAAAAAGTAAATCTATATAGCCACGTGGGGATTTTAAGAAATAGGCACAGCTAATCAACATGGCAAAAGATTGATATATGGCCACATGACTTACCTTATTTTAGGGAACATTATATGGCCACATGAAGATCTATTTATCGTGTCCAAAGTGTAATGTTCATTAGACACGTGTATTCTTTAAGGTTGAAAATGAATATATATGCCCACGTGGGGATATTAAGAAATAGACACATGTGTTCAATATGGCAAAAAATTGATATATGGCTACGTGACTTACCTTATTTAAGAGAACATTATATAGCCACATGAAGATCTGTTTACCGTATCCAATGTTTTGGGTTCATTAGACACGTCAATTCTCCGAAGTGGAAAGCGAATGTATACAACCACATAAGGATATTTAGAAATAGACACAATTGTTTACCATGGCAACAGAGGGATATATTGCCACGTGAGTATATGACTACAAAAAAATGAGTACATGCCACTAAAATTTAAGGATATATTTGGACATAAAATTTAATATTCTATCTTATATATATATATATATATATATATATATATATATATATATATATATTTTTTTTTTTTTTTTTTCTTTTTTTTTTCTATCTTATACATATATATATATATATATATATATATATATATATATATATATATATATATATATATATATATATATATATATATGGGAAGTATGGCCTAGGTTACCGGGACACCAGGGAGGAGGGCATGGTTCGAGTCCTGGGGGGCTCGCCCGCCCTCCTTTGGGATCGAGGGTAGCTTAGGAGCAGTTTAGATGGATGTGTGAATATGGCCTAGGTTACCAGGACACCAGGGAGGAGGGCGTGGTTCGAGTCCTGGGGGGCTCGCCCGCCCTCCTTTGGGATCGGGGGTAGCTTAGGAGCAGTTTAGATGGATGTGTGAGTGGGTTTATGTAAATATATATATATATATATATATATATATATATATATATATATATATATATATATATATATATATATTACTATTTTTAGGGCATGAACGGGGTCCTAGAGATGCACCCCAAAAGCTAGGGTCACTCTCGACGAGTATCTCTAATTCAATTCAAATACAAATCGAAAATAATTTAGAAAAATTCCCTCGGGTTAGGGCTTACAGTCGGTCGTCGACAATATTTTTCAGGTTGTTCGACACTCATAGAGAGTCGTACTTCGTGTGCTGTCGATACTGCCAAGAATTTAACAACTTATTAATGCTCAATTTCTTGTAAATAGTAATAATCCCTACCCTAGGAAGGACGACTCTCGACAGTATCGGCAGCACACGCAGGATGACTCTCGACGAGTAGCGACAGTATCGACAACAAACAGAGGACAATAGTGTTCAGGTTTAGAGTCATCCCTATACTGCCGAGATTTTAGCAACTTATTAATGCTTAGTTTCTTGTAAATAATACTAAGCCCTAACCCTAGGGAGTCATCCTCTGTGTGATGTCGATACTGCCGAGAATTTAACAACTTATTAATGCTTAGTTTCTTTTAAATAGTACTAAGCCCTAATCCTTGGGAGTTGTCCTCTATGTGCTGCCGATACTGCCGCTACTAATTGAGAGTCGTCTTGCGTGTGTTGTCGATACTGTCGAGAGTTGTCCTTCTTAAGGTTAGGGCTTAGTACTATTTACAAGAAACTAATCACTAATAAGTCTTTACACTACAAGGATAAGGGCTTTAGGCCACAAAATCTGCGATGACCACAGAAATTTAGTCGCCCAAACTATTTTTTAGCGACTAAAAAATGTTGTTGTCACCTAAAGTCCTCCGGATTGGCAAAACAAATTGTGACCTCTCTAGCGACTATTAATTAGTTTAGGATGACAAATAAGTTTTTTGCAAGAACAATCTAAGATGACTGAAAAATATTTCTCACCTAAAGTAGAGCGGGAATATTAAATTTCCCACCAAATTTTATGCGAAGATGAATATTTCTTAGGTGACTATTATTTAGTCACAACATGTTTGGTGAAAAAATATTGCCAACCAGAAAGCCTTTGGCAAGAATAAAATAATCTAGTGGCTTAATATTAAAATATATTATTCCAAAAATAAATTTAGGCCGAAATTATATAAACGATATAAAAGCAAAAATAACAGGAAAAGAAAATACATTTGAGTGGAAAACCCTCAAAACCTCATTACCGTAGAGTTTTCTCCCACAATCAAAAGCAGCAAAACCATCACGCTTCTTCTCCCACGATCCTCGAAACTACATTGTTGTCGAGAGGAGTCTTCTATATTCGTCTTTTTCTTCATGAAATTGAGAATTCATAACAAATCTATAGATCTTCTTCCATAATGATTTAGTATTTTTTAGAGAAAAAAAATTGTTGAATATAATAGATTACTGAACATTAGAAAAAAAATCAAAAATCTTTTGTCATTTCTTGTGCATTACTAACTTTTTGATCTTTGTAGACAAAACCCATATCTTTGTCTTATTTTTTATAGAATATATGAGTAGAATTTGATAGATGGTTGAGTTTTTGACACATCCCATAAATTTTTTGTTGTTTCTTAATAGATTATGTACAAATTTAGTTTGGCAAAACCCATGTTTTTGTTCTAGTTCTTAGTACAACATATTCATGTACGTATAACCTGATTGATTGTTATGTTTAGGACATCTGTAAAATGGAGAATAGCCATTACCCGTGTTAAATGATGAAGAATGGCCATTCCCCGTGTTGAAATGCAGGAGAATAGTCATTCTTTGTGTTAAAATCATAGATAATTGTCATTCTTTTTGTTAAATTGACAGATAATTTGCCATTCTCCATGTTAAAATGACGGAGAATGGCCATTCTCCGTGTTAAAATGCAGGAGAATGGTCATTCTCCATGTTAAAGTTATGGAGAATTGCCATTCTCTATTTTAAAATCACGGAGAATGGCCATTCTCCGTGTTAATATGCATGCACGGAGAATGGTCATTCCCCGTTGTAAAATCACGAGGAATGGCCATTCCTCGTGTTAGAATGTAGGAGAATGACCATTCTCCGTGTTAAAATTACGGGGAATGGCCATCCCCCGTTGTAAAGTAACGGAGAATGCACATTCTCTATGTTAAAATCACGGAGAATGGCTATTCCCGTGTTAACAAGCAGGGGAATAGTCATTCTCCGTGTTAAAATCACAGAGAATAACGTAGAATGGCATTCCCCGTGTTGGAATACAGGAAATGACCATTCCTCGTGTTAAATGCAGGAGAATGGTCATTCTTCGTGTTAAAATCACGGAGAATGGTCAATCCACGTGTTAAGATCACGGAGAATGATCTTTTTTTTTTCTTTAAAGTATATATTGATTGATACCATACTTTTTATTGTCGTTTGTTTTATATCAGTGCAAACAATCGAGCACAGTGACCAAATTATCGAAAAACTTCAAATCTCTCAATGAATATAAAATCCCTAAATTTTAGAAATATTTAATTAGTTTGCTTAATATAATTTTACTACATTTTATTAAAAATTTAGTTTGAAAGGAATGTTATTTTTAAGTTTATAGTATTTCTTTAAATTTAAAATGCTGGTATTTAATTAATTTTCTTGCTAAGGTTGGCAGCAACAGAAAATTTCCAAATTTTAAATATTCATATTGTACAAAAATTTGTTTAAATATTTTTAGATATATTTAGTGAATTTTATTTTATTAAGAGTTATTAGTTTGTATATAAAAATATATATATAAAAAAGGAAAAAAATGTTTTTTAATTTAAACTGAGAATTATAGTGGAAATATTTTTCTAAAAAAACAACATTCAGTTGCTGCTGTTCCCTTGCGGGAACAGTAGAAATCCACATCCCAGCCCAGTTGGATGGGCCAACGTGCGACCCTCCCTATGCTCGATTTAACCGAATATATCCATAGAAGAACGAGAGAGATAGAGAAAGATGAGAGAATCACATCAAAACCTTAACCCGCGTTCGGCCTTCGATCCCGTACGACCCGCCAATACTGGGCACCGCCGCGCGCACCGGTGCATCGCCGGCGGTCGGCCAGGCCGCCCGCGCACAAACAGCCGCGGACAGCAACTGCAGTAGCAACAACGGTAGCAACCCCACTTTGCAGCTACGATACCTCCTCCATGGTTCGTCGTTTTGCGAACCATTTTCGCAGGTGCGTAGACAACCTAACCTAGTTCGATTTCCTTCAATTAGTTTATTTTAATTCGCGATGTCCGCGACAAAAAATGAGTTCTAAATCGAGAAAAGACTCGATTTCTGGAAGTTAGACACTGTCCCAACTGTAACGACCCGCTCCGCCATAGCGGAATGCCGATTCAAAACGGCAAGTGCGACGACTCAAATGAGCCGTCGACTCGAAGAGTTACGTCGACCCGATGAAGAATCGATACAAGACTTATATTGGCCCTCAAAGATGAATCCAGACTTAGACTTTCAAAGATGCGCTCGGAATATCACTCGGCCGGTACGATCATTGCTAAGGTGGGTGGCTCCGATGAATCTGTCTTTGCTTAGCCTAGAGACATAATAATGTGGACACTATTGCTTGAATCGCTAGATGATAACAGCGTACATGCTAACAAATGACTCAACGCACCTAGCTAAGAGAATAATCCCATCATGTATGCTTATATAGAACATGGAAAAGAATTTAGAAAATATACAAACTTTCGTACTGCACTCCATGCCCGTGCAAACGCACAAATTACACTTTGTGTAGATTTACTTATGCTTCCAATAACGAATGAAATGCTTGTCACTAGAATCATACCCCAACTTGAAACATGAACAATGAATGGTTTACAACAACGAAGCAGGAAGACTATCGACATAGTCATTCAAAGTAGAGTATAGCAACATTGAAAGGCTTCGGGACCAATGGGTCGCCAAGGCGGTTCCCATACAGGGAATTGCATAATAAATGAATATATGAATGAATAAACGAACACATAAACAATTGAATGAATAAACAAGTGAAAGAATAATAAGGAAGAAAAGAATGGCTAGCGACAGGTATGACGGGGACGTGCAACGGGGCTCGCTACCCGTGCTGCAGGGATGCCGCCGCCAACCTGGACGATAACACATTATGGCTCAAGACATCCTGATAAGACAAATAGCCCATGACGGTTTGATGTGATAAATGGCTTAAGACAGTCGATAATCTATTTAGGCTCTCGATAGACCAACAATTTAACTAAAGAAATAAGAATACAAAATGGTCGTGGACAACTCATGCACGAGTGATAGAACAAACGATTCCAAGGCAACGATCACGACATCGTGGCCGACCTAGGAGAAATCATGGCTTACATGTGGCCTGTGTGCGGGCTCAAGCACACAGGAGGCGTAAGGCCTGGGTATGGCGTAGCCTATCAAGGTGTACCAGCCATCATGCTTGATAGATGCGAATACCATAAGGACAATGTCCAAATGGCAAGCAGAGCCAGGGAATGATGCATATAGAATAGATAGACTTGCTGGTGGCAAGCCACGTGCAATGTCCTTACATTGAAACAAAGTCTGAATAACGTTGAATGTAGCTGACTTGCTAGGTTACTAACTGTAACGCAACGGAGCTATGTTTGGGCATAACAAAAGTGACTAGTTAAGTAGATGGGATATCCGAGTGAGAATGATCATCGGAGCAAGGTTGGTCATAACGTATCTTGATAAGCGGGAACACATCGAAGAATCTGAGGCAGGGACACGCCCTTGACACTGAATATTTACGTAAATTATGTTAACTTGCTATATATGAATTGTTGACTAACTTGGTTTACTTTGGATAGGGAAGACCGGACGGTAGGTATGGGTAAGTCATGCATGCATTTCCATGCAGACACTTAATATCAATAACACGAGATAGGCTACAATGATATGCCATAAAACTGATCCTAAGGCAAGATTAGAAAGACAATAAATGATAGATGATACACAGAAGCAAAATGAACCTGTTTGGTAATAATAGCGAGTGGGCGAGCTAGCCTCCCCACCAGTGCATAATAATGTACTGATAACCCCACAGTTTGCTTGTAGGGTGTAGGAGATGTCGTCGAGTGCGGAGCTTCCCTCGAACGTTCTAAGGCACGAAGCTAACTCTGGAGCCTTGGAGCATTGTAAAGGAGCTGGATCACCATATACAGGACATAATGTATCGAAACATTGCCATGAATTATTCTATATTGTAAGCCACTTGGCATGCCTTTTATGTTTCAGAGAGAAAAAGAGCTTGAGCGACTTGTAAACTCGGCCTAGCACCGCTTGTAAACTTCTTGAAAATCAATAAAGAGCTTGAATTTGTTTTAACTTGTGTTCATTTACATTCCGCTGCAAATGGGGACACTCTGTTTGTAGTCTATCTTCAATTGGCCGTTTCTGGACTTAGCCTTGCACAAGCACAACCTATGCCCGTGTGGCATCACGCCTTAGCGAGGACGATCGCTCCTTCGGGAGCGGGGCATAACAGATTGGTATCAGAGCACGGCTTTACGTCCGTGGACTTTATTTTGTTTCTCAGAGCACGGCTTTACGTCGTTTGGAAACAAAGGAAGTGTACGCTCTCTCTTGTTGTGTCTTGGGATATTCCATACAATAAGTCTAATATTTTCAAAAGCTCGTACGAGTACTCGGTTGAACGGGATCGATAGGCGAAGGCCTTTGTGCCAAACCATGACGGACTTGAGTTGAAAGAAAACCAATGCTAAAAGTTAGAAAGTTGTATGCGTGCTTGAATAACCTTATACTGACAATAGTGAATGAGTGTACAAAACCAAAGTATATATAGTTCGAACGGGATGGTTAGACACATAGCCTTTTGGCTAAGATGTGTCAAGTATCGCGTACCTAGACCTTCTGGTGCGAACGAGTTGCTAGCAAGGTTGACTGTCCCTCAGACAAGAATAAGTGAGACTTAGATCGGATGCCGATAGAGACGCTATCTGACCAACGCTAAAGCGAACACAAGAATGATTCTTAGAGTTTGGGGAACAGACGAACGCACATTCGAACATGTCTATTGTGAATCAAATTACCTTTTGAGGAATTGTAGAATGACTTGACCCTGAGATGTGTATGTGATAGCTTCGAAAAAGAATAAGAGTGAGTGTCGGCGACTAGTCGAGTGGCTCAAACTCTGAGTAGTGTATGGACATTATAGAAATTGTTCGAGCAAAACTAAAAGATTTACAAATAGAATAAGTATGTCGGCAAGCGATGATATCGCACAAAGCCTTAGAACAAGTAACGCTTAGTTGGTCATGATTCGAGAGTCTCAAACGAGATATCGTTCGGACGAATCAAGAATGCGTAGTACAAATTATGAAATAGATGAATGGAGATTCAAAACGGTAAAATAAATAGATGTTTTGGTCAAGGAAATGTAGTGGATCGTACATGCGATTTTGAATTTAGTCGAATGGATTGAAACTTGAGTTGAGACGAAATACTCAGATGAAACCAAAATTAGCACGATTGAAAGATAGTGCGCATGGAAAATGTTGGTTTGAAGATATGAGAATAACTAAGGATTTGGAATAGATGTTGCTCAATGACAAGTTAGCATGAAACAATGTGAATTGAGAAATTAACTTGTACGACTCAGAATTTGCTGCAAAAGAAAGATCGTCAGGTTATGTACATCATCGATGGTATTAAGGCATATCAAAGATCGATGTACGATAACTCGGGGGTACTCAGATTCGATGAATGATGATTGTGTTAGAAGTTATTATTTTGATGAAGGCTATGTTGGGGATTTTGATAGAAATGAATGTTTGGATGAAAATGGAAAGGAATTAATTTTTCGTGAATAACCACGACGACAACGATCTTGTATTGCACAAGCGCAACTCTAGCCTCGCACAGGCGTCACGTCGGATTTGGGACGATCATTCTGTGTATGCGTTGGCATGGTGATTCATGTCCAGCGGGAATGATCGAACTCAAAATATCATGACATGGCAATTTTGATTGCTTTGACTTGTAGTTTGAAGCGAAGGGGAATTCAAGATTGTTAGAACTTATGATTGGCAATTAAGAAAAATTGAGGATTGAGTAGATCCAATCTTCGTATCGAAAATGAGTAAGTCTAGACTCAACGCAAGAGCTACGTCCCGATGAGGACGATTATTCTACGAGAATGTTGATATGGTGGTTCATGTTTGCCGTGGATAATCGAACTTACGTGATATCGGGGCGTGACATATTGCAATGCTAGACGACCTTGTGATCGACTACGTGAATTGGTTAGGATGGATATGTGAATTGTATGAAACATACTTGAAGAGATAGACTACGATAATTGCAAGTATGGATGCACGATATTAACATGTCGAGGATTTGGTTGAGGACAACCTATCGTAGATGGACTTTCCTAAAGGAGCTCGGACTTGGAGCGAAGAATGTCTTGATGTGAATAAGGTGAACGCTGCTCGATGTTTAGAAATTTGAGTAAAATGAGCTTGGGTAGAAAATCCCATACGAACGAACAAAATGGTTTGACCATAGGATTGGGGCGAGCGTCGTACAATAACTTTACACGATGAACCATGAACTTGACTTGTATCTATGACCTTGTGATCTGACCTAGCGGATAGACGGATGACCCTATGCCGAGTGATTGAACCTATGTGACTGACATTTACAGTATCGTCTGGATGGACGATAGACTTGGGGCAACAAGACTTAGAGTTAGGACATGGAACTGGGAGTGTGCGTGAACGACGACGAGATTAGCCTCAAACGAAGTAAATGACAGATAATCGATGATGCATAAGTAAAGTTGGGATAACGAATTGAATCATTGATAGGAAGACATACTTGATGATAGTGCAATACTTGATCTTGAATCGGATGAGAATTACTTGAGCTTTCGTCGACTCCGCTAGAAGTATCGTATTGACGTTGAAGACGAGAACGCTTAAGAACGAATCGGGTCATCTAGAGAATCGAGATAGACGATAGGAACGAACTGGAGTTCGATTTTAACCGAGTTGGTGACAACGACCGACAATTCAAAACTATCACGAGTAGCTTGTCCGACTTCGCTAATCTCTAAGCTTGGTTGAAATGTACATATTCGAGGGATGCCTTGAATATGTGCACGATCCAAACTCAGCAATATGATGAACTCGAATGCAGCTGCAAGTGGATGTTGAGATGTACATAAACGAATGAGTGAGTTAGCCTCAGCCTTCGACTCTCATGTTTGATGAATTACAATGTACCTCGTGTGACCATTACAGTCCCGTGACAGGGCATAATAGAAACCAAGCTATAGAAACACGACGATTGAATTGGTACCATTAACTCTTATATGAGTGGTAAAGTTGTTCAATAAAATTGACCAAACACATACGACACGAAACCTAGAATGATACCAGGTATAGTTTGATGCCACTGAAGGTTAAAAGTCATTCGATGGAAATTATCCATGACATGCACACGACATGAGTTAAGTAACGATATGATGACTTTCACTCAGGAAGTCTCCAGGACGGGACTTGTTTTGAGTGGTGTATTATGTGACGACCCGCTCCGCCCTAGCAGAACGCCGATTCAGAACGGCAAGTACGACGACTCAAATGAGTCGTCGACTCGAAGAGTTACGTCGATCCGATGAAGAATTGATGCAAGATTTACATTGGCCCGTCAAAAATGAATCTAGACTTAGACTTTCAAAGGTGTGCTCGGAGTATCACTCGGCCGGTGCGATCATCATTAAGATGGGTCGCTCCAATGAACCTGTCTTTGCTTAGCCTAGACACATAATAATGCTGACACTACTGCTAGAATTGCTAGGCGATAACACCATGCTTGCTAACAAATGACTCAACGCACCTAGCTAAGGGAATAATCCTATCATGTATGCTTGTGTAGAACATGAAAAAGAATTTGAAAAATATGCGAACTCTCGCACCGCACTCCATGCCCGTACAAACTCACAACTTACACTTTACGTAGATTTACTTATGCGTCCGATAACGAACGAAATGCTTGTCACTAGAATCATACTACAACTTGAAACATGAAATAATGAATGGTTTACAGCAACGAAGCAGGAAGACTATCGACATTGTCGTTCCGAGTAGAGTATAGCAACATTGAAAGGCTTCAGGACCAATGGGTTGCCAAGGCGGTTCCCGTACAGGAAACTGCATAATGAATGAATGTATGAATGAATGAACAAATAAATAATTGAATGAATGAACAAGTAAAAGAAGAATAAGGAAGAAAAGAATAGCTAGCAATAGGTATGACGGGGACGTGCAACGGAGCTCGCTACCCGTGCTGCACGAATACCGCCGTCAACCTGGTCGATAACGCATTATGGCTCAAGACAGCCTGATAAGACAAATGGCCCATGACGGTCTGATGTGATAAATGGCTCAAGACAGCCGATAATCCATTTAGGCTGTCGACAGCCCAATAGTTTATCTAAAGAAATAAGAATACAAAATGGTCGTGGACAACACGTGCACGAGTGATATAACAAACGATTCCAAGGCAACGATCACGACATCATGGCCGACTTAGGTGAAATCATGGCTTACGGGTAGCCTGTGTGCAGGCTCGGGCACACAAGAGGCGTAAGGCCTGGGTACGGCATAGCCTATCAAGGTGTAACAACCGTCACGCTTGATAGATGCGAATACCATAAGGACATTGTCCAAATGGCTTGTAGAGCCAGCGACCGATGTATATAGACTAGGTAGACTTGCTGGTGGCAATCCAAGTGCAATGTCCTTGCATTAAAACAAAGTAATCTGAATAATGTTGAATGTAACTGACTTGCTAGGTTACTGACTGTAATAGAATGGAGCTATGTTTGAGCATAACCCAATTGACTTGTTAAGTAGATACAATATCCGAGTGAGAATGATCACCGAAACAAGGCCTGGTCATAACATGTCTTGATAAGCGGGAATACGTCGTAGAATCTGAGGCAGGGACACGCCCTTGATGCTGAATGTTTACGTAAATTATGTTAACTTGCAATATATGAATTGTTGACAAACTTGGTTTACTTTAGATAGGGAAGACCCGACGGTAGGTATGGGTAAGTCGTGCATGCATTTCTATGCAGACACTTGATATCAATAACATGAGATAGGCTTGAATGATTTGCCATAAAACTGATCCTAAGGCAAGATTAGAAAGACAATGAATAATAGATGATGCACAGAAGCAAAATAAACGTGTTTGGTAATGATAGCGAGTGGGCGAGCTAGTCTCCCCACCAGTGCATAACAATGTACTGATAACACCATAGTTTGCTTGCAGGGTGCAGGAGACGTCATCGGGTGCAGAGCTTCCCTCGAACGTGCTAAGGCGCGGAGTTAACTCTGGAGCCTTGGAGCGTTACAAAGGAGCTGGAGCACCATATACATGACATAATGTATCGAAACATCACCATGAATCATTCCATATTGTAAGCCACTTGGCACGTCTTTTATGTTTCAGAGAGAGGGAGCTTGAGCGACTTGTAAACTCGGCCTAGCGTCGCTTGTAAACTTCTTGAAAATCAATAAAGAGTTTGAATTTGTTTCAACTTGTGTTCATTTATATTCCGCTGCAAATGGGGACACTCTGTGCGACTCTGTGGCCTAGCTTCAATCGGTCGTTTCTAGACTTAGCGTTGCACGGGCGTAACCTAGGCCCGTGCGGCATCACGCCATAGCGACGACAATCGCTCCTACGGGAGCAGGGCGTGACACCAACCACCCATATTTGTGGTCGATTTGTGACCAGGATATTATGAATTTTGAAATCTACTTGAACATACTTATAGACAATCTATACATGATCAAAACTCTATTTCTAGTTTTATTTCTAGATTCCTATAATCTTTTTAAAACTCGTTTAAAGTTGGCAAAAAATCTGCTTTCAAAACATAGAAGAACCCCGATACTGAGTCTGTCCCGACAATTTGGGCAACGTGGTGGCGAACCGAAAGCATCGAAAGGTACGTATCAACTTCGCAAACGTGTGGGATTTGACGAAATTCAAATTGGTTGCGTATGCACGACGAATTTAATGTGTATCCGCCAAAATTTACCATATCAGCCTCTTTGCAAATTCTCTAATTACTTTGTGTACGTTCGTCAAATCGAGACATAACTTACGCCAGTAGGACCGAATAATTTTTCTTGTCCTGTATGCCAAATTTGGTCCAATTCTGAAAAGGTCGACCGGAACGTATATTTGGCGGGCCCACGACCAGCTCCAACGGGCGAAATTGTGTACAGCCCGTCAGAATCCAAGTTTGGACATACAATTGGGTTCATCTCCTCAAACCGGACCCGTAGACATGTATTTTGATGACTTTAGAGACCATAGATATTGGCAAGCATTTCGGTGCAAAACAGGTCCAACGGCGGATATCGTTTTGACCCAAAATTTTAATTTTGCCCTTGTTCCAGAATTGGACTTTTGGACATGCGTTTCCTAAATATATCTTTTACATCTGGAACATTTTTGATATTTGTTTCAGTATCCGGAGCCGTTCGTGGATTTTGGCTTTATTGCTTCATCGATTTACTGGTTTGAGCTATTGGATCCTGCGCTTTTGCGCACAACCTCAGGCAAGATACCTTGCCATATTTACTGCTTATATTTATTTGCATTTTCTTTAGTTATTGCATATTCCTGCCTAAATATTTCTATTTATTTTAGTTGATTTACTTGCTTTTTGGTGATACATGATGCAAGTACTAGCCTTATTTCTTCCTTGTCTTTAAGTTATGCATATGGACCTAGTATTAAGGTACCATATGTAGTGTATTGCATAAATGGTGACACAGTTGTACCACAAGATATGTGTATAGCATGTGGAGGTACTTGCGTGTTGGCTAATCACCCGTACGCATGCGTTAGGTCTAATTGCTAATAGAGGTATGCTAGGAGACTTAGCAGTTAGTAGAGGTACATAATTGCGGATGTGACTTAGATAGGTGCATAGGGAGGGGAGAACATTTTCTTGTTGTATAGGCTTCTATTACACATTCCCTTGTAACCCGAAAGCTCCGCTAGAGATACGGGTAAGATGACCCCCTCAGGTTGGCCACTGACATTTTTGAACGTTATACGCTTCGTCACTGGTGCCCAAGAGGGGACTATACAAGATCCTATTTACAGCCAGGTCTCATGCGACTAAAGGTTTGTTCTTAACTGCATAGACACATTAGAATGGTTAGGTAAACCCTAGTCAATGTTAGGTCCCCCCCGTTCCATTAGTAGCTTGGGAAAATGTCTCATCGCGGTATAGTGTGCTACACCTTATCCTTGTTTGGTTGTAGGAGTAGTCCACAGTTTTGATGATGAAATATTGAACCTTGTTACGATTGGGACTATTTTACTTTACTTGTGGCTTATGACACATCATATTCAGTTTATTATGGCATGTTCTTCCTGTATCTTGTTATATCCCTCTGAGGACCTAGTGATCTCTCCAGGTGTGTACTTTTCTGATATTTGCAGGTGTTCGCCAAAGTCGTGATCTTCTCCATTACTTCGCAGAGGATTGTCCTTGGGTCGACTTGCTACCTTTCCTTCACATTTTTTCTCGTGTATTATCCTTCTCATTTAAATGTTTGGTAGTGGATTTGTCTCCGCCCAACTACATGTATAAATGACAAATTTTATAGTTGATTTATATTATTATTCTCTTATTTGGTGTATGAGAATTAGTTATCTTGGTTTACTGCATTTTACAGCTTATGTATACATACGAGGTTTTTATATATTGGACTATACTTCATATGTATTCGTTGGCATGTCCACGTACTTAGTCCCAAGTATTTTGGGACTGAGGTATTACATATTTTTGTGGTAGCCCATGCAGGTTAAGTTTATCACTTCGATTATGTTACTATACCGATATGAGCCTGCAGATAGGATTAAAGTCTAGAATCTCATCTACATGCTTGATCTCCTCCTTTGATTCCAATTTCGAACTCTCATCCGACTACCTTGATTTCCTTTCTACCATAAACGTTAACCTTTCCCTTTGTGCCTGATAGAGAGGTTAGGAAGATAACTCATACTAGTTATATGTGTTATATTTCTCAATCACTATATTAGTTAAATTTTATAATTTGGGTAGTATGCCTTACGGCCTATCACTCCATGTTCTTATAACCCCTTAATGAAGTATAACTGTGTGGCACTGAATATATGCTAGTGAAGGAAGATATGTATACCTAGAATATAGTGTTTTAATAGCCCATACTCCATTGGTCAACCACGACCTAATACAAGAGACAGTAGGACGACTATATAAGCAGGATCATCGAACAATACTTAGATCCTTATAAAACTTGAACTATTTATAACTGCTTTCATCATTATCATCCGTACTTATACTTTGCACTACCATGAATGATGTCACTATTTATATCCCAATTTTGTAAGCTTATTCTTTATCGAGCTTGTTCAGGATATATGTATACTGGAGATGCCCACTAGCATATTGTCTAATTAGAATCAATGTATTATGGTCAGATCAACCGTGGTGCACTTGGTTCACCCTTCATATGATTACCCTACGTGGATTGAGATATCGGAGTATCTAGGATCTCATCCGTGACTGTATTGACAATTCCTCTTGAATTATACATTCGCCTTTGAATCACGTAATTGTATTCGATGACATCTTTCTTGAACTCTTTATTGCTTTTGTCTTTCACTGATTTAGAAAGACGAACGCTCATTTTTAGTAGATAGAAATAGAGTATCCCCCATCTCCATAATAATTATATACACAAGTGTAGCTAGCATCGGACAGCCATAGGACTGCAACCTTGCCATAAGTTACTCGTTCTCCCCTCGACCCGAAAACTAAGATCATGATCTTCTAGTCATTGGAATTTTAGAATGATTAGGATCTTACCCTTGATCAAATCACCAACATAGGAGACTAACTCTTCGCAAGAAATAAATTATTTTGAGTCTCTAAATATATTTCTTGAATCTTGCCTTAACTAGCAATCCCTATGCCTTAACACAACCTTTACTCAACCAAGCCCGCAGTTTAGACATAAGAGGAATAGACAGAAACAAAAGCATTTACGATGACTATGATAGACACCCATCCCGAGATTGGGATCCCACATGTATCATTCAAGTTATAAAATTTTATTATTAAAGGGGTGAATAAACATTAGAACAACACGTTCACCAGCTTAGCCAATATCTGTAGCTTAACACTCCATCATGTTGATTTACTAGTTATCAACAAACAATGCATGAGCACTACATGCAACACCATTAGAAACCTTATGACTATAGTCTAACCGACTTAGCAAAAATAGAAATTCATGACTTAGTAGTTAGAGATCTTTTATATGATGTTCTTTAGAAATTGTTACTCCATCGAGAGACTCTCGTATATTATGAACGAGTGGGTCATTCTATTTTATCGACTCATGCATCATTGTACGCCACCATTTATTAGAAATTGGAGTACGATCCTCAAACTTGATTCGTATTTACCATATCACATTATCGATCACATCGTGCCTTATTATTATCAAAGGTCAGGGTACGATGTCGTGACTTCAAAATTTCCAACCTCACTATTCCTAAAATCATGCCCTAGTCTCTAGAGTGAATAGATTGTAAGCCTTCTACATTTTGGGATTTTACTAAGATTAGATTGAATAAAGTAAATTGGTTCTTACTAGGAGGGTAAATTAGTGATTTATGAACTCTCACTTCCTATTTAGATTATTTAATGTCCTTGACCGTGACTTTAATATTTGGAGCACGAGACCAGCTGTTTTCTTCCAAAAAATTTCACATACAAGATCTAGACGAGACCACCTTCAAGTAGGCATATCATGTCCCACTCAAATATGTCCCATTGTACTTTATTTTTATGACACGACTTTCAGATCAAAATGGCTAATGATAAACCTTACCGTAATACCGAAATACTTTTCGGCTGTAGTTAGGGATCCAACCTCGACTTAAACTTTTGTCCCAATATATGGTTGTGATCTACTCGAAGCCCCATATGCACGTGGCAATAGTGTGCCACTCAATTGAGTTTTCTTGTGCCACTCAATTCTCGGGCTTTAGGAACCTGGTTAACCAACCCGACTAAAAAATTAGTCCGACCACTTGACTTGAAACCTATATGAGATTAACCTAACCTGCTAGAAATGGCTCAGTTCAATTTCATAGCATCCCGCCCTGTCAATATAGATTAAAAACCTATGATTCATTATCAAAGATCGATGTCCAATTAGGGAATCCATTAAGCCGAACTTGATGAAATAGATCCTTATACCTATTATGTAGTCCCCAACTATGCTTGACTAAGACCTTCCTACCGTCTTGATAAAATATGGTCAATACATGGGCAATGTTAAATGAGTAATACTTAGGCTTCCCATAGAGATTATGACTATGATCAGAAGTAACTCATATCCTCAACACCTCCTTAAAATTTGATCTTATTAGGTGTCGTGTTGTTTGCTATAAAAAATCAAAGATAAGTATTATAGAACACTGAAATTGATTGCAAACTCGCTTGTACAAAGAAAAGCCTATAAAGAAATCCTAGGAAACAATCTAAGTACAATTGTTTAGTTTTGATTCTGGGGGATGACGGTAGAGGCTCGGGAAAGTGCTATAAACTCTACCTTACTCTTTGGACTATCTGACGCAGTCTTTAGCTCTTGAAGAAATTGCTTTTTTGAAGGTTGCCAGCATTTTACAGGGGTATGGCACCCTGCTATTTATAATTGAATGTATGTTGAGCCGCATAGATGGCCTGTGGCCACATGGCTAATTGGTACGCGAAGGCCCACTCTTTGGCCGCCATCTGTCGATTTATTGGGAGTTTGTTGCAGCAAATCTGGGTAGTTAAGACTTGGTCAGATTGCCATGTGTCCTGTCGCAGGAATCATTATTGAGTCACATAGATCTCTCAGTTTTCAACCATGTGGGGCCGCATGAGCCTCATGCGGCTTAAGTCGCAAACTTTCTTAGCCCAGACATAGCTTAAGGATTTAAACCGTATAGATTTTGTAGTTTGGCCGCATAAAGCTCATCCGGCTTGGATCACAGTTACTTTTGGCCGTATGAAGTTCGAAGACTTTGGGGCTGCATATGTTTGAGCCGCATAAGGTTCATACGGCTTAGGTGACACTCCTTCTGGCCACATGAAGGCGTACGAACCCTTCTTTTGGGCGACGTCTCATGTCTTACCTTTTTGTTAAAGTGTCAGAGCTGTCATTTTTGTCAGCTTTGACAGAATTTGTCAATTTTATCAGACGAACAGATCCTCTTGGCCGCATGTCTTTCTTCTGTAGTTGGTTATCGACGGGCCGCATAAGGCACTGAATCTGTCATGCGGCTTTCCTTTATGTGGACCTGTTTGGCCCAAAGAATATATGCGACAATTTATGATCCGCATGAACCCCATATTTTCCATGCTTCTAAAAGACCCCCTTCAAAGTTTTTAAATTGCAAATTTGAAATACTTTGAATAAGAAGCTTGGAGATATGTCAAGCCACTGGGAGTCTCCAAGTCGAAGGGAATTTTTAGGCCATAGAGAGATTTCGAGCCGCAGGAAAATCCAGAGCCGCAGGGAAACCCCATCATCCTGCCAGCTGTTACCGCTGTATTTAATTTTGTTTGATTTGGTTGTAGATCTTTTTTTGAGATAAAGTCGACGGTTACTAGGGATAAAGTCCCCAAACGTCAACATTATCTTTATTGATCTCGAGAATCGAAGGGGCACTCGACGGTTATTTAGGAATAACATCCCCAAACGTCGTCATTATCTTAAATGATCTCGAGAACCGAAGAGGCACTTTTTTGCAACTTTATAAATAAGGGTCATTCGGAGAGAGATTTTCCTTCTTCTCCTTCGACTTTATCATACTTTCGGCTGTGGCTCCAAAGGCTTCCAAGTCGACTGGTGTGGCGGCCAAAGGGAGGGGACTTGCCTCTCCGTCGAGAGCAACAGACGCTTCTTCTATTCATCCCGACGTGCAATCCCCTTTCAAGAGTAAGGACGGTGGAAAGACGACGACTAAAATTTTGAATGGCCATGTCGTATATTTTATGCATGGGCCTGTCATATACTGTCTTTCTGCTTTAAGCCTGGTTGATGCATGCCCTATCTCATTTGGACCGCATGTGTTCTAATAGGGCCGCATGGGCTGGGTCGCATAACCGCTGTCCATTCGAACTTGAACCGCATAAGTGTTTCAAGATTGATCCGTATGAACACTTCTTGCCTGAGCCGCATATGTGCCTCATGATTGAGCCGCATGAGTACTTTTATGATCGGGCCGCATGATGGCCTCATGTCGGAGCCGCATGAGTACTTCATGAGTATTTTATGACTGAGCCGCATAAATGTCTCATAATTGAGCCGCATGAACACTTCATGACTAAGTCGCATAAGTGCTTCATGACTGAGCTGCAGGAATACTTTATGAAGTCGACCTCATGACTTTTGGCCGCATGATTTATGTTTTGGCTAGGCTGCATAACTGGCTAGGCCGTATAACTGAAAAAAAGAGTTCGTTGTTTTCTTTTTGGTGCTAAGCCCCCCTTTTTTTCTATATTTTGTAGGGATCTGGCTAGCAAACTTCTCCAGGACCGGTGTCGGCGATAGAGTGAAAATACAACATTGTGACGCCTACATCAGACAGCTCAAAACTTCTCATGCTTCGGAAGAGTTTTCCCCACGCCTTTTTGGTATACACATCAAACAACTCAGGACTCTTCATGCTTCGGAAGAGTTTTCCCAAGGTGGTAGGAAGGGCCTTTATACCTCAGAGAGTTGGACGGTGGTCAGGCATCGTTATGAACGTCCTGCCTTCACGGCTCTCCAAATAGACAAAACCACCATCAGGGATGATGTTTTGAAGGTATGGTCCTTCGGGGGAGCGGGGCTAAAGTATCCGTAATACGGAGGGGAGGATAACATGCTATATTTGCCCATCTCTAGACAGCTCCTTGGGGATTCAACAGCTTTGTTTGCTTCTCAATAGTAAAACATGACTTCCTTCGAGGGCCACGAAACTGCTTGAAGACGAAGTGCAGTCAAACCAAACTATGTATTGCTAAATTTTTCTTTCTTTGTTTTCTGTTGTCGATGTAGTCCTATGAATGTAACTGATCTTGAATAAGCAGAGTATGTTCACTCCATTCTTTATTTGTGGTATTTTGTGGTGCTTGTACTAGAAAGCCTAATACAATATTTGTGTTTGATAAAGAACATCCTACTGGGGGATTTTTGTGGACCTATTGCCCCTTTGTTCATCTGAAAATACGAGCAAATAGATTTGAATGATATTTTGTGGACCTACTACTCTTTGGTACACCGATGGTGTGAGTAATAGATTAGGATAACCTTTATGGACTTATTATCCTTTTTGTGTACTGGCGATGCGAGTACTGATAATAAGTGGAGAGGAAACCAACATATTTACTCAGAGGTAATGAGGACGTGGTAAATATGGGTCAAAGCAGAGCCTTCCTACTCAGAGGTAATGAGGACATGGTAGGAGTAGGCATAATAGGGGTACGCAAAACAACTCCGAGGTGCTATCAACGTGGAAGTTCTATGCATTGGGTGATTTGTTTGTGATGGACGGAAAAACAACTCAGAGGTAATATGGACGTGGTTTTTTTTTCGTTGGGGAATTTTGTGGACCTATTACCCTTTTTGTGCACTGATGGTGCGAGTAATAGATTAGGACAAGTTTTATGGACCTACTACCCTTCTGCGCACTGGTGGTACGGGTAATAGATTTTGAGGCAAACTCTGGTGGAGAAAAGCATTTAATGTAGAGGTCCATAGTTATGACTAGGAGATGAGAAATGAATTAATTCGAAGGAGTCAAAGAGTAAGTTCAGTGGTACCTGAGGGTACATAACTCAACAATCTGGGAGACTCGAGGTCAGAGTGTAAGTTCAGCGATACCAGAGGGTATATGTCACTTCTCGTTCCAAGAATACATATTTTAAATACATATCCTGCTGGAATATATTTATTTAATATTTATCATGTATTGTTCTGTATTTAAATTCTTTTAATTTTATGTTAATTATTTTTCTGTATTTTACTTTCTGCATTTTACTTTGCTTTTGGGTTCAGCCTGAGTAGGTTAATTTTCCGGCCTTGGGTGGTTCAACATGAACCCACCTACCACCACCCCTATTTAAAGCCCCAAATCCTTTCTCTCTCTTTAATACTTCTCCTTCTCATTAACTCTTCTTCTTCATCCTCCATAACTCTCCCCACCTACCCAGCCGCATAGGCAAGTGCCAACTTGCATCATGATGGAATACCAGTATTATTATTCCATCATCTTCCTTACTTGATCTTAAGTCTCTTTAGTACTTAGCATTTTCAATTTCCATGGCTCATTTTGTGTTGATCTAAACTTGTTGTATTTTTGTATTTTTGAGTTTTGATCTAGCTAACCTTGTTATTTCCAAGTTTTAATAGTTCCATGTTGTAGAGAATTTCGTTCTACCCCATTTTGACCTATGAAAGTTCAGATTTGGGCTTGGAATGAAGGATTTAGAGAGCTTGGAAGCAATGGCTTCCATGGTTCTGTTTTCAGAAATTCGAAGAAGAAGAATAGTTCTGGCCGCATGGCTCCTTGCCGCAGCTTAGCCGCATAAGCATCCTGGCCGCATAAGCTTTTCTGGCCGCATAAGATCGTGGCCGCCTGGCATTAATCGTATGCCGCATGGCCGAGTTTGGCCGCATGACATTTAGCATTGAGCCGCATACACTTAAACATCCTGAACCGCATGGGACTTGTTTCACCCTAGCCGCATGAGATAAATCTTTTATGGCCGCATGATCTTGTTAGCTCTCAGCCGTATGAATCTTTTATCCTTCAGCCGCATGAGCTTGTAGCTTCCCAGCCGCATGAACCAATTACTTCTCGACCGCATGAACCAATTACTTCTCGACCGCATGAGCTTGTTATTTCCAGCCGCATAGGCCCAACCCCCGGGCCGTATGTTATTCTGAGCTGTATAAGGATCAGATCCCAGCCGCATGAGTTCAAGACCAGAGCCGCATAGGGTCCCTATCCCCAGCCGCATCGACTTGTTATTTTCTAGCCGTATAGACGCATGTTACCCCAGCCGCATGGACCTAGTTTCCTTAGCCGTATATGCATGTTTTACTCAACCGCATGAACCAATAATTTCCCGGCCGCATGAACTCTAGCCCATAACCCCTTGGGCTGATTCTTGTCCCGAATTGACATTAATTGTGACCTTGACTAATAATTGATCATGCGTTCCTAGTTGGAACTAAGAGACTGACAAGTCGTCTTATTGAATTGAATGAGACACGTTCATATTAACTATGAACTATTGCAATCGATTGGCCGATCCCGAATATTGACATATAGACACGTGCAGGCTTCAATTTATTTTTCTATAAAAGCAGCATGTGCACTTTATGGTCAAGGCATGATTATTCCGTGGCTAGTTTTGATTGTTGCATTACGCTATGTAAGACCTACAACCTAACCGCACGGGTATCGCTATAGTGTTGTGCATATCGTACTTGGTACGAAAGTACTCATCCTGAATGACCATGATCCACGACATGAGATTTCACTTAACATAGAGGCTACTAAGTTAAATAAAATAAAATAATGATTGCATGGAGATAATGGATTCCCGAGTTCTTACATGGCTACCATCTTTGGGACTATTAGCGCCCGACATGCCGGCTGGTTCCCACAAATACTGCAAATCTGTCACACGGGCAGGGAAAGGTATCTACTTATATTATTTATTGTATATTGATGACGGACGACCCGCTGGGACTCATCTAATTCATGATTGGCGCAATTGATTGATTGGATAGACTAGCCTAACTTGCACATAGTAAGAACTGAGGAATTCCTTATTGCATATTTCTAAGGTAACTTGGAACTCACAGTAGCAAGCTGTAGGAGTTGAATGGCCGTTTAAATTGATTTGTTTGTGTACTGTACCTACTTTGTTGACTAACTGAGACGATCGGAATGTCAGGACATGACGGGCCAACTTTTGTTCTTATTTGGTTGGGAAGTTGGTTCGAAGTATCGTGATGTTATGTGAATCCCAGTAGCTAGCAGAGATCTATTTATCATATCTTTCTTATTACTGGTTCAAATCCTCATATCGTGCTTCCTTGCGGTACTTGCTATTAGAGTTCTAACCTCTCTGGTTTTGTATGGCCAGATTTAGAGCCGGTTCCCGAAGACTCAGCTTACTTCCACCTCCAAGATGGTCAATACTAGGAGGACTCGAGTGGGTTCCTTACTTCCCCGCTCGTTTTGTTACTTACTTTATACTATACCGTTTGGCACCGACATGTTAGTCGGATCGTCTTGTGCTTACTTTTACATAATTGTAACTAAGTCAGGCTACAGCTGATAACAATTGTGTATACTTTGTTACATCATCTGGCTATGTTTTGTAAAGCCAGATGTCAAGAACATTTTGACTGAACGATTGGGACGCCTTACTGCCTTATCTTACTTGTTCTCTATTACTGTTTCTTGTTTGAATGATTGAAACAATAGATGTGAAGTGACCATAGTGAGACTTTCATGCAGTATGCACCCCCTCGTCTTTTAGACAGCATTGATCGTATTATACGGTATTTTTCTACTCGTAATACATAGCTGGCTGAGTCATTCCCCCGCTCTCCGGTATTCTGGTTCTGGGGCGTGACAGTATATAACTCAACAATCTGGGAGATAGTTAGAAGATGTCGTTTAGACATAGTATTTCTTGAGGAACTTGCCGTTGATGGGCATCACGAGCAAGTCTCCATTTTATTTTACGAGACGGTATGCGCCGTTGGAGAATACGGTCTCGATGATGAACGGACCCTCCCATTTAGGTTGGAATATGTCGGGGGTCTTGTGAGTCATGACCATTGGTCTGTGAATGGCCAAGACAAGATCGTCGACTTGGAATATTATCTGTTTGACTTTCTTGTTGAAAGCCCGAGAGATGCGCGCTTGGTAGAGCTCTATGCTTTGTTGAGCTTGTAAACGCTTCTCATCTAATGCTTCCAACTCTTGTAGCCGTCGACGGTAGTTATCGTCCGACGTTAACCGGTAAGTAAGGGCTACTCGAAGTGAGGGGATCTGAGTCTCCAATGGGAGGACTGCCTCGCTCTCGTAAACCAAGGAGAACGGTGTATTTTCTATAGCCGTGCGATACGCCCATAAGCACTCGCCAAGCTTCTCATTCCAGTCGCATTTGTTTGCAGACACGAACTTTTTGAGGAGCTTGATTATGGTTTTGTTGAAAGCTTCAGCCAGACCATTAGCCGATGGGTTATATGCTGTCGAGGCCATGTTCTGAATCCAATTCTTGTCACAAAATTGATAGAAAGCGTGGCTTGCGAACTGCAGACCATTATCGTAAATAATCCTCTGGGGCAATCCAAAACGGTAGATGACGTGATGTTTTATGAAGCTAATCACGTTCGATGTCTTAACCTCTGCTAGCGGAACAACTTTCGCCCATTTGGAGAAGTAATCGGTGATTGCAAGTATGAACCGATGCCTTCTAGATGACGGCGGGGTGATTGGCCCGATGATGTCCATTCCCCATGCTTCAAATGGCCAAGAGGCCACTGTCGGATGCAAGAATTCACATAGCAGATGTATGAAATTAGCGTAGATTTGGCAAGCCTTGCACCTCTTTGCATAATCAACTGCATCTGCTACCATTGTAGGCTAGTAATAACCCATCCGGCAGAGACGAACTTGTAATTTCGGGCCAGGTTGGTGAGCCCCACAAGTGCCGTCATGAGCTTCACGTAAGGCTTCTTTGGCTTCTACATTTCACAGGCATCTTAATATTAGCCTATTGTAGGATCGTCGATATAACATTTTCGTTTTCGTATCATAGAAGAACCTAAGGGAGCGTCTTCTGATTGAAGTTGCTTCCTTCACGTTCTCTGACAGAAATCCATAGACTGTAAAGTCGATGAGCGGGCATCTCCAGTCTTGTATGTCGTTGGTTATCTGGGCGGAGTAACTCGTAACCAGTTGAAGATTATTCCTGGGACAGACCAGTTCATGGCCTATTATGTCGACTAGATGGTGAGCATTATTTGGAAGGGCCAAGTGTAGAAGCATGAAAAATTTTCAGTAAATGAAGCCCCATGCGTCCAAGTCAGTGTAGCTCCATGCGCCCAAGTCAGTGTAACTCCATGCGCCCAGTCAGTATAGCTTCATGTGCCCAAGTCAGTGAAGCTCCATGCACCCAGTCAGTATATCTCCATGCGCCCAGTCAGTGAAGCTTCATGCGCCCAAGACTAGCTCCCCCGAAAGAAGGGCGCATAGCCTGAGACATGGCTACGCGCCCAAGCCTGACTTAATCAAAGCCATGATCAAAACGTGCACCAAAGTGCACGGCTACGTCAGTCTCCACGAGCAGTCGTGCACCGAAGCATGCGGCCACGTCAACACCACGACCAACCCACGATCTCGTAGCCTGTATGCGCCTACATCTTATGCGTCCAAAGTAGGACTGTGCGCCCACAAAAAAACTAACATGTTTCCTCATGTGGGCGCATAACATCATTCTAGCTTAAGAACGACTGTAAAAGGGGGGCCTCATCCCTCTTCAAAACACAGAACGAAGAGCATTTTCAAGAGCCAAATTGCTGCACTTCTTGCCAGTGAGTCGAGAGTTAGCAATTTTCTTACGTTTTCTCCCACTTTTGTAATCGAAGTGTCAACGGAGTAAAGGAGCATCTGCCGCTCGATCTCCATCGTCCCATTCCCCAGAATTCTTTTATGTACTCGGGGATCCTCAGCGCAGGATCTCTCAAGCGTACTCGATTTGTGGTGCCTTGCGCCAATAAAAGAAAAGACCACGTTTTCTTCTTCTTTTTTGTGCGTGTCCACAAAAATGGTGACTCTGCTGGGGACTACCTTTTTCTCTAACGAGAAGGTGGTGATGCAATCCGATATCGACAAAGTGGGGAGTACGCAGAAGATGCTGATCGTAAAGTTCGATCAGCAGGCGTTCGAAGAGATTCTTTCGTGGGACGGCTCTACTCCCTTAAAATCAGCGAAGCCAAACAAGTCTCGCAAGACCTTGCTTCCGAAGGCTCGCTGTGTATATCCTGCTAGTGTCATAGCAGATATACAGCTGGAGGACTCTGTCACATGGGCGCATAACTCTGCCATAGAAGTTCCCCAAATAGAGAAGGCTCACACCGTTCCGGGCTCTACTAGCCCAGTGACTTCATCCCAGCACAACCAACAACAGGGTGTTCAACACCCGAGACTTGGCAAAGAAAAATACTACGATGCCAAGAATCGGGGTGTGCGACACTCTGGTCGAATCCGGCGAGGCTCACAAATGAAGGAGGCCAAACTAGGAGAAAACATCGCTGCTCCACCAGGCATGCAACCAAGGCCATACGCCCAAGGGAGTGTTTGGGCTCATAGCCCCAACCAGAACACTTCTGTCTTCAGCAGACTGGGCATCCAAAGCCATGCGCCCAAGGCTATGTGCCCAGGCTCTCTGGATCCATACTATGTGCCCACATCAAGGAGGCTCAAACATGATGTCAAGGAGCATGCGCCCAAGGCCAGTCTCCAAGGCCTATGCGCCTACAGCAAAAAGACAGGCCCCAACGCGTATAGCACGGGGCTATCTTCATGGACATCACAGAACCTATGTGTGGGGGTTGCCCCTGCACATGAACTAAGTCTGGATGCGGCAACTCTCCTTATGAACCCGCATGCAAAGCTCCGCCATGCATGCAACATGGGTTGTAAGGCAAAACTCCCTTCCGCTGACTTGCGCGACATGATAAATCATAAGCGTAAAGCGAGGGTGAACATAACAATTCATAGTGCGCTTCCGTGCACCAGTATTTTTATCAACTGTTGTTGCTCCAAAGAAACAAGAGTGCCTCAGAGAAAGTCCGTGTTTCGACGGCTACACTTCTCTGACGACGAGAAGCCACTATGTGTTTCATCCAACATGGCTTCATGGGGTCCCCCTTACGGAAGCCCCAATCAAAGCCGGTGGACTACGAACCCAACTTTCTCTCTTAGCTCCGCGAGAAGAAGAAGAAGGAGAAGTCTACCAACAGATGGCCCGCAGGCTGTCACGTCCGAAGGAGTCTATATGGGCACTCGATCAAAGGCAAGATTCTGTATGGACGACGAACAATCCCAAGCCGGGGGTAGCATTACCTCAGAATCTGAAGCAGATGACCCCCATACTGGGGGTAGCCTTCCAAAGGACGATGATCCCTCCAAATCCGATGGCGACTATCTACCTCCTCTACTTGAAGATGAAGGACTTATCCACTCGGAGACAGATAGTATCAGTACCAGTTGCACTGCTTCCTCTGTTCATCCTCGCATGCTATCTATATACATGGCGGATGGAGAAAGATCTGAAGAAGCCAGTGATCAGATTAGCAAATGGCTAGAGGGTCTCGAAACTGTATTTGCCAAGATCACTGATATGCTTACCAGTATTATGGCAGTTCAAGCTGCTGGGGCTGTTCCTCCACCTCAACAAAATGTCTTGGCCCACGTTAGTCCGGCTCACAGCAACAACCCTGCTTCTCTACAAAAGGAGTATCATTCCGTTGCGCCTCCTCCAAATCTTGCAAATACCGGGGGTGGTCCTTCGCCAACAATGCCTGACAACCTTTCAGCAGCCGTTTTCTAACACCTGCTCAATCAACAGTATGCAATTGATTCCTTGGTCGCTCCCTCGACACCATCTAACACAAAGACGAGCTTCAGAAGATGGGGATATCTCAACCGTATCCCCCTAAATAGGAGAACGCTACTTGCACTCCTAACTACAAGCCGCTGACGCTGAACTCATTTGACGGTTTGACTTCGCCTCGTCAGCACATGACATACTTCAACACGCAGACTCTGCACTTGCCTAGAGACGATCCGTTCCTGTCGAAGCTGTTTATTAGCACCTTGTACGGGGTAGCCTTCGAATGGTTCTACAATCTGCCTGACGGGTGTATCAATTCATTCAAAGACCGGGAGAGGTTGTTCCTCAATAGGTTTTACGAGAGCGATATACATGTTAGTATGTCCACCATCATCGAGACCAAGCAAAGGAGGACTGAGTCTGTCATCACCTTCATCGAACGCTTCAGGTGGCTAGCACTGAAGATGCCCTTCGGCATTCCAGACTCAGAACTTATTGATACTTGTCGACATAACTTCCTTTCTACTGTAAAGTTTTGTCTAGGTATACATAAGTATGATACATGGCCCACTTTCATTGGGGCCATTGATGCTGCCGAAAATGATGTTTCTAACTTGGAACTACTGGGGTTGAAGACATCAAATCCGAAGATAAGGGCAAGCATCCTCAAACTATCCCTGTTCGTGGGGTAAAGGAAAAGAAGTCCTGAAAGTCGACACATCCAAAGGAGCTTCCAATTCTCAGGGTACCTCCGACAAGCCTAAGGAGACCTTCTCCTTCAACGAAGACGATGTCATTACCATCTTCCACACATTGACAAAGGGTAATAAGCTGACATTGCCTCCACCATGACGTCCTGCAGAGGAGAGCCAACTCAATGATCCCAAGTACTGTCTCTATCATCAGTATGTGCATCACTCCACCAACGACTTGATCATCCTGAAGAAGAAGATACAACAGCTTATCGACAGCCAAGTGATCAAACTTGAAGCTGAAGACAAGGTCGTATCTGCTAACGTGATATCTCTTCAGTTTGGCGACTTTCCTCCTACATAAGTCCCAGACGACGTGGTTTCGATCCCCAAGGTGATGATGTAAGTCGTCAACCTACCACCAGCTCGCAACTCAACCTTGGTCCCACTCACAACTGAACATGGTAAGATCATGTGTGTCCCTTCGGACCTTGTCCAAGAAGTGACGCAGGGGGTAGCACCTCCCAAAGTAAGAAGGGGCAAGAAATTCAAGCCATGCCATATGGTATCCTTCCCCATCTACGAGGTTCTATCTGGCGAGACATGATCGGGGAAGACTTATCTTCGGACGTACGATTCCGTACAAGAAGAAGCAGTACCTTCTCAAGCTCCTGCTGCCCCCACAAGCTCAGAAGCTGGACCGTCCAAGCCTCAAACCACAGACAAATCTAAGCAGAAGGAGGCACGGTTTGACAAATCTCTAAAGGCACCAGCTCCTGAAGGCATGGATCGGCCCTACAACTTTGACATACTGGCTCAGCTAGCCAATACACCTTCCAGGTTGTCTCTAAAAAAATGCGGAAGGCTTTAAGTGAGGCATTACTACACGCCGACTCTTACCTCGCTGAAGTCGAAGCCCCCGCTGAAGCTCCTGTCTCCTGTCCCCACTGCCACAGTACTATGGAAGTGGTGCCCAACATCACCTTCTCACAGGAGGACATGCTACTCAAAAATAATCGTCATGATAGACCCCGGTACTATATAGGGTATATCGGGGCGATCAAGGTGGACCGCATGCACATCGATCCAGGATCCTCCCTCAGCATCATTCCTAGAAATTTGCTTCAAATTCTGGGAATCCCTCTGCACAATGTTAGCCCAATGATTATATCATGTTTTTGAATATGGCTAATCAATTAAGTTTACCATAATGACATCACTAATATTCATGTAATCACTATCATGTTGCTAACTTAAACTTAGCATTGTCCTAATGTTAGTATTGTCCTAAATGTTCTATATCATATTGCGATGCTTGTATCATATTGTTTTGTTCGTCTAACATGTTCTTATAGACATGCAGTAAGCATGATCAAGCTCTGTCAAACCAGGACATGCAATAGAGAATTATTGATGAGCCAAAGACGACGTTATACAAGAAGATTTTTTTGAACCGCCTAATGACCTATTCGGGGCCTCGTATCGGGGGTTCCGTTACCCGATCAGCGGACAGGGGTCGAAAGGGCAGCGCCCCCCGTGGGGGTTCGGGGGCGAAGCCTCCGAAAGGTATTCAGATTTTCAGATCTGTTTATCTTTGGACGACCGCCGTCAAGGAAAAAGGCGTCTTCAAGTCTGCTAAAATATTTGAAGAAAGGCGTCATCAAAGGGCTCTTAGTTTTCCTATTTTATCAATGTATTTTTCATATTTATTGATTCTAGGAATACGATGTAAACTGCATCGTACTGACAAATAGGCTACCCAAGAAACGTTTTCAAAATACCCTTTCATTTTGAAAATAAGCCCACTTACAAAAGCCCAAACTACTTCCTAACTGTTTGACTTTTCAAAAAGCCCAAAAACCAATTTGTAAAATCCTAACAGAACCCTAGCAAAACTCGGCCCGAATTCGGCCAGAGTTCGGCCAGAGTTTGGTTAGTGAACGTTATTTTTTGAACTTGGTCTTCCTACAGTTACGGATCCCAACGAAATTTTCTCATAGAGTTCTGCCCGAATTCTGCCCAATTCTGTCAGAATTCTGCCTTTGGAAAAACTATAAATAGAGAAGGATTTCAATCATTTCCTTTCACTCAACACCAATTCACTTTCATATCTCTTCTCTATAAGCCTACTACTTCTTCCAAAGTGTTCTGAGCTACTCATTTTCAAATCCCAAGCCAGTTTCAATCCCCTAGTCGATTTGCTAGTGCGGTACGGTCTAGAAGTTTCAGAGTGATTGTAATTAGCGGCTTGATTGAAGGTAGACACTTCACAATTGAAGTTGGTCGAGTACTTCGGATCAAAGCTTGCGTTGCAGAAGTTGCAAGAACTTCGGATGAAAACTTGTGGTATTTTCCAATAGTGGATTCAACTGGAAGCTAGAGTTCTTCCGACTGGACTAGTCCTCACAAGAGGGAAACCAGTATACATCCTTGTGTTTGCGTTTGCTCTCTACCCTTTACTTTTCATTTACATGTCTGTGATATATTATCTGTGATCTTGTTGCTAACATTTTTAAATAGCTAATTTCCCCTGCCTACTCTATTCACCCCCCTCTAGAGTATTGCGCTTTACAACTCGTTCCTACAATCGGTCCTATACACAAGCTATCCGCAACCAACACAACTATCATGGCTTTCAATGCTGGTCGAAGCTATCCGCTGGACAAGATCCATCTCAAATGCCAGATCGGTGATCTCCGAACGGAGGTTTTCTGCTATGTGATCGATGCCAATGTATCCTACAACGTCTTGTTGGGACGTCCATGGATACACGAGAACATGATCGTTCCTTCCACACTTCACCAGTGCTTTAAGTACGTCAATAGCGACGGTGTCGTGAAGACAGAGTTTGTCGATGTCGATCCTTTCAAGGGCATCGAAGCTTACTATGGAGATTCGGTACTTTACCAATCTCAACCCCCCAAGGATGACGGCAATGAAGCTGAAGCAAGTCCATCCTCTAATGGTCCCCTGATTATACGAGTCAAAGGACATACTACTCCAAAAAGTACTCCGAAGCCTCTCACAATCTGGGTGAAAAAGAAGAACCCTGACAAGGTCAAGCCACTGACCATCACTCTCAACAAGACACCCTGGGAGGAACCTACTGACGCCCGTCCCCCCCAATCCTGAAGAATTATCCTACGTGGTGAACTCGGCCAAGACTGTGGCTCCTCTTCAAGATGATGATCCTCTCAATGAGTATATCAATACTCATAATAATGTTCCTTCAGCGGATGATGTTATCCCTAAAGAAGAACTTGCGTGTTTCCTTAGTAAAGGTTTATCTTTGAATTACTCCGATGTCTATCAATCTATAAACCACTACATAGATACGATGTATGCTCTAGAGAACGGCATAGGACCACACCTCTGTATGCCAGTCACAACAACTCACCTGCGAGAAATAGTTTACCCTGAAGATATCCTCTACTTCATCGTTCCAGCCAGAAAGAAAAATGAAGAGCTAATCATCTTCGGTCGTATAATTGGCGAGAGAAAATTCGTTCCAGACTCTACTTCTCCCAAGCACAACACAGAAGCTGACTATGACTCTGGGAAAATACAACTTGTCCGGTATAGTTGGCAGGCCAAGAATATCATCCAGAACATGGGATATGACATCAAAAGCGACAAAGGGCTAAATTACGGTCGAAGACGATGGTTGCCAATACGACACTTTGCTTCCCCCGACAAACCCGATAACTACTATCAACGAAGCGGTGTTGGTTTGTGCTATGTCTCTCCTCCAATAACTCCCGAAAGATCAGATGATGAAGCAGATCGTTGTTATCATTCTTCTGATTCCTCCATCTGGGACTCAGACTTCAGCATCGGCGACATGTTCAAAACAACTCGGTCCGTCAACATGGTTTCTGTCGACCAAATTACAGACGATGTCTAATCAATCGAACTTGAACAATGGGCTCAAAAGATGGACAGCAGGTAGGAGCTGTGCTTTGAACAACAGGAACCACCTACCGAAGACGAAGTCATCCAAGTCAATCTAGGAGATGAAGCTTCCTTCAAACCAATCTTCATCAGCAAAAGCCTATCTGGCGATGAACGCCAATCTCTTATATAGCTTATAAGAGAATACATCGATGTCTTCACATGGAGATATGAAGACATGCCAGGCTTGGACCATAAAGTCGCTATACATCGCCTGAATATTTTATCTAAAGCTAAGCCAGTGAAGCAGCAACAACGACGATTTCGTCCAGAAGTCATGGAAGCCATCGAGAATGAAGTCAAGAAGCTCATTGCCAGTGGATTCATTCGCGAGGAACAATACCCAGACTGGGTTGCCAACATCGGTCCAGTCATAAAAAATAATAGTAAAGTTTGAGTCTGTATCGACTACCGTGATTGAATAAATGACGTAATGATCGACAACACTTGCACCTTCGAGCGAATGTCCTTCATGGATGGGTTCTCAGGCTATAACCCGATCAAGATGTTTCTAGACAACGAGAAGCACACATCTTTTTGAATACCGTTGGGGGTATACTGCTATATGGTGATGCCACTCAGATTGAAGAATGTAGGGGCAACATACTAGCGAGCCATAAATACAATTTTTCATAATTATTTGCACAAAACCATGGAGTGCTACGTAGACGATATCGCAGTCAAAAGTCGTCTCAAGGGCAACCACCTCCAAGACTTGAGAACGGTGTTCGAACTAATACGTGCACACCAACTCAAGATGAATCCAACCAAGTCTTTTCTGGGAGTCTCCAGCGGCAAGTTCCTTGGTTTCGTCATCACTTCAAAGGGTATACATCTGGACCCAGAGAAAGTGAAGGCTATTCTCGATATGCATCCTCAAAGGAACCTTAAAGAACTACGCGGACTACAAGGAAGGCTAGCCTAGATCAGACGATTCATTTCGAACCTCTCTGGAAGGTGTCAACCATTCACTCAGGTCATGAAGAAAGGCGTATCTTTCATCTGGACTGAACAATGTCAACGCGCATTCGACGATATCAAGGCGTATCTTACAAGCCCTCCAATATTGGTAGCTCCAATAATGGGGAAGCCCTTCTTACTATATGTCCGTGCTACGGATCATTCCTTTGGCTCCCTCTTAGCTCAGAAGAACAAAGGCGGCCATGAACAGGCAATCTACTTCCTCAGCCGCACAATGGTGGGTGTCGAGCACAGATACACACCGGTAGAGAAGGAATGCCTTGTACTAGTATTTGCCATCCAGAAGACATGCCACTACGTGTCTGGGCAGACTATCCATATTATATCTTATGTCAACCCTCTCAGAATACTCATGACTAAATCGGGCTCTTTCAATTCCCGTTTAGCTACATGGGCAATGTTGTTGACTCCATACGATATGATCTTGGCAGTAAAAGTTCAAGCATTAGTTGATTTCCTAGCAGCTCATCCGGTGCCGGAGTCGTCCAAACTCTACGATGAAATCCCCGACGAAGTGGTGGAGTCTAACACTGCGACTAAAGAAATCCCTATTTGGCGAATGTTCTTTGATGATGCATCAAGAACAGGACCCAAAGGGAATATCATGACTGGAGTAGGTGTCATGCTCGTGTCACCTGATCATTTGGTTATACACAGTACATATTCCCTCGTGGAACCATGCACCAACATCGTGGCCGAATATAATGCCCTATTAATCGGCCTGCAACAGGCGAATCAACTGGAAGTTGACTATCTAGAGGCTTACAGTGATTCTAAGCTAATAGTTAGTCAGGTCCGAGGGGATTATGAAGTTTGCCAGGAAGATCTCATCCCCTACCACAGAGCAACAATCGAGCCGGCATTTACTATCGCTGGATTCTTCATCGAGCACGTGCCTCGACTACAGAATATAGAAGCAAATGCTCTAGTCGGTCTCGCTGCTTCCTTGGCCGTTCCTACCAATATACTGCAGTCGATCACAGTGTCTGGTCGAAAACTATTCTGTGTAAAAGATGTCTTGCATATTTATCACAGTTATGCAGCAAAAACAAACGTGGATGCTAAAGACTGGAGATTTCCCTTCATAGACTACGCTGTCTATGGAATCCTCCCTGAGGTCCCGAAGGAAGCAGTATCCATCCAAAGACGATCCCTCATAATTTACTACGACATAGCTACCAAGATGCTGTACCGACGCTCTTACGACGAGCTACAGTTACGATGCTTAACAGACACAGAAGCCAAGCATGCACTTCAGGAGGCTCACGATAGAGTTTGTGGTACACATCAACCAGGACCCAAATTACAAGATTACCTCAAACGAATAGGTTTTACTGGCCCACAATAATAGCGGATGCTATTGAATATGCAAAGAAGTGTAGAGCTTGCCAGTTCCACGCCGACTTCATTCATCAACCTTCGGAGTTTCTACACCCAACGGCAGCATCTTGGCCAATTGAAGCCTGGGATATGGATGTCATAGAACCATCAGCCCATAATCCTCCAAAGGACATCAGTTCACCCTAGCTATAACCGATTACTTCTCCAAATAAACGAAAGCTATACCGCTCACCGAAGTAAAGATGTCAAACGTGATCAGTTTTATCAAACATTACGTCATCTACCATTTTGGCCTACCTCGTAGGATAATCCATGATAATGGTCCACTGTTCGTAAGCCATGCATTCTATCGGTTTTGCGATAAGAATCGAATCCAGAATGTAGCATCTACTGCCTACAATCCAGCAGCTAATGGGTTAGCAGAAGCCTTAAAAAAACTATCATAAAACTTCTCAAGAAGTTCGTGTCTTCAAATAAGCGTGATTGGAACGAGAAGCTCAGTGAATGTCTATGGGCCTATCGCATAACGGTCCGGACTCCAACAGGCAGTACGCTATTTTCTCTGGTTTATGGGAGCGAAGTAATTCTTCCCCTAGAAATCCAGATTCCTTCTCTTCGGTTAGCCCTAGCCAGCGAGCTGACTACTAAAGAGAGCTATCGTCTGTGACTCCAAGAGCTCAAAGCGCTAGACGAAAAACTCTTGTTAGCTCAGCAGCGCATTGAGCTATACCAAGCACGCCTTTCCAGAGCCTTCAATAAAAAAGTGAAGGAAAGGATCTTCCAAGTCGGTGATTTGGTCCTAGTAGTGAGAAGATCGATGGTCATGACGTACAAAACAAAAGGGAAATTCCAGCCTAAATGGGAAGGTCCTTTCGTCATAGAATCGGTGTATTCTAATGGTGCGTACCGCCTAACCAAGCCCGATGTGACTTGCTCATGATGCCTTTCAACGACAAGTTCCTGAAGAAATACTACGTGTAACCTCTTTTTGTTCACATATGTTCAGTCATGTAAATGTACCGTGTGATGTTTATATGATTTCAAAAAAAACTATCTAACTATTATCTGTATTTCAAGAGTCTTCAATACGCCCTGGATAATAGGTCCTCTAAATATTTCCCTAGTGGAATTATTTCCGTTTTTGACTCCGTCCCAACTCGGTTTGACGAAAACAAATCACGTCCCTATTACCTCTGAATTGTTTTTCGATAATTATTTCCCCAGCGGAATGATCAAATATTTTGCCACGTCCACATAACCTCTGAGCAAAGCATTCATCAAAGATAGTCATGTCCATACTACCTCTGAACTATCCACTCCCACCTAATGTTACATATCTTTCCACATCCATATTACCTCTGGTCAGATATAGAACATCCTCTGCTATTACGTCCATACTACCTCTACTAGCAGCTTAATTCAACTTATTATCTATATTCGAATAACTTGAATATAAAATGGATAATAGGTCCACATCAAAATTTTCCAGCAGAATACCCACCAGAAATATCTCTGCTACGTCCACATTACCTCTAGCATCAATATTTCAACAAAACCACATTTACTTCTAAAAGAGTCTTTATTTTATAAAAAGGGTACAAGAGCCGTGACGACCAAAAAAGAAAAAAAGAGTTACATCTACGGGATACACAGGCGGTTTATGCTATTCCTCAGAGCAACAATCTCGGCTTCAGATTTCATAGCAACTCGACGCCGTGCCTCTTCTTGACGAGCGGCTTCATCTTCAAAGAGGATCAGACTCTGATGCTCCCCCTCCAACTTCGCCAGCTGCTCTTTAAACGGGCAGAAGCGGTAGTAGTCATGGCAGCCTGGGACAAACAATCCTCCTGTTCAGATATTGTCGCCCTTAAGTCGGCTTCCAGCTGGGCGATCTCGTTCCTGATCTGTGCAATGTGATTGTGCTTCTCAGTGTTCTGCGCAGCCAGCCTGTTCTTCGAGGCAGCACGTGCCTCCCTAGCAGCGTTGAACTGGCCATACTGGTCAGCCAGCTCGCCGATCTCGTGAGCCAGGGCATCCTTTCGTACCTGGAAGGTAGCCTTCTCCTCCGCAAGAGCTATCATCAAAGCCTCATCCTCTGTACGGAACAGTGACGTCGGTCTCCGCTGTTTGGCATCCCGAAACCTGGCCACTTGACTTTCCAGGTCGTTCAGAACTTTCTTCAGAGTGTTGGCCCGCTCCTCATAGTCGGCTATGCTCTCGAGGGCTACTACCTGACATTCGGCAATAGCCTTTACGGGGCCGAAGGCAGCACTCCGATTCAAGACTCCAGGAAGCTTCACCTTCAGCACCGAGTAGAAAGCTCTGACAACTTCCTGGGCTATCTCATCGTCTTTGGTGGAGGTCGTCGGAGAAGAAGCTTGGAAAGTTTCCTCCACTTCAGGGAGGAATACCTGACAAGAAGCCAAACTTGACAAGAAAATCCATTCCACCAAAAACCACTCTTGATTATCACGTGTCACGTCTATATTACCTCTGATACCGATAGTCTTCCAACTTGACGCCTGTACCCAACCCGAGATGAAAGGCACGACGCCAAGATCACAAAACCTATCACGACCTCATTACCTCTGTTAGGTTTTGTTTCAAATCTATTACCTGTATCGCTGGTGTGCCAAAGGATTATAGGTCCACGAAAGTATCATTCCAATCTATTTGCTCGTATTTCCGGATGCACAAAAGGGCAATAGGTCCAAACAAAAAAAGAGAGAGGGATCCCCCAGCGGGATACCCTTTACACAAATGCGGTATTCGGCTCTCTAATACTAAGCACCACAGATACCATAAGCAGAGAATGGAGCGAACGTACTCTGTCTATTTAAAATCAGTTACATTCACAGGACTACATCTCATGAGCAAAACAAAAGGTTCTTCATCCCTTCATCTGGATAAGAAGTAAAAGATTACATTGATGTCCAAAAAGAAGGGAAAATCTGCTACTCATCAGCAACACATAGCTTGGTCAGCTTGGCAGCACCACGCTTTCGTCAAAGGAGGTCATGTTTTACTGTTGAGCAAGCAAACAAGGCTGTTGAACCTTCGAGAGGCTATACGGAGGAGGGCAAATATAGCATGCTAAAATATCTACAAATGGTGATCTCCTCTCCTCCATATTACGGACGTCGTGGGCCCATTTCTTTAAGAGACCATACCTCCAAAACAACATTTTTAGTGTTGCTTTTACCTACTTGAAGAAATGTGAAAGCAGAACTTTCACGGTAACGCCCAACTACCGTCCGACTCTTCGATGTATAAAGGTTCTTCCTACCATCTGAGAAAAATCCTTCTAAAACATGAAGAGTCCTGAGCTCTCTGATGTGGGTGTCAAGTGTTACATCTTCACCATGCCCAGAATCGTCGATACCGGTCCTAGAGAAAGTTGCTAGTCAGATCCCTACAGAATTTGAAAAGGAGCAGAAAGACAGTCAGACTTAGAAAACCCCAGTAAAAACTATGTTCTGAAGGGCTTCTATGCACCCAAAAGGCTATGCGCCCAAAGGGATATGCGCCCAAAATAAGACATATGGGCGCATAACACACGGACAATACATGGGCGCATAACATGCCACAGCTTAAAGGGCACAAAACATGGCAACACGTGGGCACATAGCACACCACAGTGTTGGCGTATGACTTCTTTGTATGCATAGTAATACTCACAGAAGTATGTTGCCTTAGGCGCAAGCGCCCAAGCAGAAAAGAAGTCCGAGCGTCGCAAATTAACGCTCGAGACTTTGTTTTTTGAAGCATGCCCTCACCCCAAATTGGGTCCTGGACTACCGAGGACTCTGCCGGAGGAGGAGAGCCACTCGACGCAGCCCCTTGCCCTTCGTGGATCTCTTGGCGACCTTGGAAGACATGGTTCTCAAAGAAAGAATACGAAGAGTTTTCTAAAAAATTCAAAGAAAAAGGAATAATGACCTTTCTCTCTCCTCCAGGGTCTATTTATAGGCACGGGCCACTTCCTATGCGCCCACCTGTTGTATGTGCCCATTATGTTATATGTGCCTACTACAGCCTATGTACCCACGTGAAGGATCAGCTCTATGCATACTATACGATGGTCCCTTGCTGACGTAGACGATGTATGAAGGATGGACCGCTTCAAATTTCGTTCCGATGAATCTGTCAGTTCAGATTTTGAGGAAAATCTCAACAGTCGTATCTCCCTGACAGGCTGGCCAAATACTATGCATCTAAGGAGAGAGTCGTGCTATGCGCCAATTATCTCACGAGAAGATGATCCATGCTTCTTTCAAAGTATTTCGAACTTGTTCAAGTATCGAAAACTTCGAAGGAGGTCTTGTAGAAGCATGAAAATTTTTCAGCAAATGAAGCCCCATGCGCCCAAGTCAGTGTAGCTCCATGCGTCCAAGTCAGTGTAGCTCCATGAGCCCAGTCAGTATAGCTTTATACGCCCAAGTCAGTGAAGCTCCATGCGTCCAGTTAGTATAGCTCCATTCGCCCAGTCAGTGAAGCTTCATATGCCCAAGACTAGCTCCTCCGAGAGGAGGGCGCATAGCTTGAGACAAGGCTATGCGCCCAAGCCTGACTCAGTCAAAGTCATGATCAAAACGTGCACCAAAGCACACGGCCACGTTAGTCTCCACGAGCAGTTGTGCACAGAAGCATATGGCCACGTCAACACCATGACCAATCCACGATCTCGTACCATGTATGTGCCTACATCCTATGTGCCAAAAGAAGGACTATGCGTCCACATAAAAACTAGCATATTTCCTCATGTGGGCGCATAACATCATTCCAGCTCAAGAACGATTATAGAAGGGGGGCCTCATCCCTCTTCAAAACACAGAACGGAGAGCATTTTCAAGAGCCAAATTGCTGCACTTCTTGCCAGTGAGCCGAGGGTTAGCAATTTTCTTAGGTTTTTTCCCACTTTTGTAATCGGAGTGTCAACGGAGTAAAGGAGCAACTTCTGCTCGATCTCCATCGTCCCATTCTCCAAAATTCTTTTTTGAACTCGGGGATCCTCAGCACAGGATCTCTCGGGCGTACTCGATTTGTGGTGCCCTGCATCAGTAAAAGAAAAGATATCGTTTTCTTCTTCTTTTTTGTGTGTGTCCACACCAAGGAAGCGGCGAGGCCTGCTAGGGCATCGGCTTTGATATTTTGGAGCCTAGGAACGTGCTTTATAAAGAACTCTTCCAAGGTTATAATAATGGCAATTACTGTCTGATAATAGGGAATCAGGTCCTCGTTGCGAACCTCGTATGAACCTTGGATCTGGTTAACAACCAACTGCGAGTCACCATATGCTTCCAGGTACCTGATCCCCACTTCTTTTACAAGTTGAAATCCGATGACTAGAGCGTTATATTCGGCTACGTTGTTTGAACAGGGTTCTGTAAGAGAATATGTCCGATTGACTACTAGTCCAGAGGGAGAAATTAATACCACCCCGACTCCAGCGACGATATCACCTTGTGGCCCCGTTCTTGAAGCACCATCGAAGAACATTCGCCAAATAGCGTCATGCGAAGTCATGTTCGAGGCGACGACTTCGTCGAGAATTTCTTCATAAATTCTGGTTGTTTCTGAGCCTGGATGGGCTGCTAAGAAGTCAGTCAGGGCTTGACCTTTGATAGCCTTCTGCGAAACAAAAACCATGTCGTATGGAGATAATAGTATCGCCCAGGTGGTTAAATGGGAACTGAGTGCGCCTGGTTTGTTCATGAAAAGCCTGAGAGGATTAGCTCATGAAATAACATGGATGGTCTGTCCTGTCACATAGTGTCGTATTTTCTGAATGGCGAACACTAGGACTAGACACTCCTTCCCACGGTGGTGTACCTATGTTCCGGTCCTACCATCATCCTGTTGAGATATTAAATGGCTTGTTCATGTCCTGCATCATTATTCTGTGCTAGCAGAGCACCGAGGGAGTGTTCCATCGCCCGTACATAGAGCAGGAAGGGCTTTTCGGCGACCGGGGCTACCAGAACTGGCGGATTCATTAGGTACTTCTTAATATCATCGAAGGCTCGCTGACATTCCTCGTTCCATATGAAAGAGATATCTTTCCTCATGAGTTGAGTGAACGGTTGACATCGTCCTGAGAGGTTAGATATAAACCTCCTAATATAGGCTAGTCTTCCCTGAAGGCCGCGGAGTTCACGGAGGTTCCTTGGTGGACTCATCTCCAGGATTGCTTTTGTTTAATCGGGTATATGATTCCTGGATTCATCATATAGACAAGCCTTCGAAGAGTAATAAGATTCAACCCCCTTTGAAGGGATCGATGTCGACGAATTCAGTTTTCACGGAACCGTGCTTACTGACATACTTGAAACACTGGTGAAGGGTGGATGGCACGATCATATAGTCATATATCTACGGGCATCCCAGGAGGATGTTGTAGGAGGTGTCTGCATCTATGACGTAGCAGGTAACCTCCGTCTTCAGGTCACCAATCTGGCACTTCAACCGGATCTTCCCTAGGGGATAGCTCCTTCCCGAGTTAAAACCGCTAATGGCAGTGTTGGTCACCGCTAGCTGATGCATAGGGATGCCAAGAAGTTGGAGCAAGCTTTTTGGGATGATGCTTATTGATGAGCCAGGGTCGATATGCATCCGATCCACCTTGATGTCGCCTATGTATCCAGTATAGTACAAGGGGCGATCATGCAAATTGGACTTGATCAACATGTCTTGTGGAGTAAATATGATGTTGGGCATTGCATCTGTGCTATCGCTGCCCTGTAGATCTGCTGGCGGGTCTTCCCCTGGAGACTTGACCTGAGCTAAGTAGGCGTCAGCATTTTGGAGTGCTTCGCTTAATATGACACGAAGATCCTTGAAGAGTCTTAGGAGCTCGTATAACGACAACTTTGCTGGCATATTAGCCAGTTGTGCTAATATGTCAAAGTTGTAAGGTCTCTCCAGTCCCTGAGGTACATTATTACGGAGCGGCATGTCGAAGCGAGTTTCCTTTGGCTTGGATTTATCTGCCAGTAGAGGCTAAGTGTAACGCCCCAGTCCCAAAATACTTGGGACCAGATACGTGCCAGCTGCATACATACGAAGCACACTCCAATATATAGAAATCTTGTATGTATACATAAGCTGTCAAATGTAGTAATCCAAGACAAACTAAATCTCATCCATAATAAAAAGAATAATAGTATAAAATCAACTTGAATATTTATGGTACAATCGTTGGGCGGAGAAAAAGTCCACTACCAACTATCAAAAAGAGATAAAGTATATAAGAAAATGATCCATGAAAGTATCAAGATGAACCACGAGTGATCATCTTCGAAGAAATGGAGACGCCCACAATCTTGGCTAGAACACCTGCAGTAAACCATGAAAGCACACACCTGGAGAGATAACCAGGTCCTCAGAGGGACGAAGCAAGATACAGGAAGAACATGCCATTATAACTGCATAAGTAAAAATACTATAAACTATAACACAACAGGGTACCTAACCATTTATGTGATATGCACTTTGAGGACAACGTTCTACGCAGGGGCTGTAACGGATTCACACAAGCAAGTAATAAAGAGTGGCCGTCAAGTAGCGCTCATCCGAGACACTATCGGTCGGGCAGCACGTAGTGCTCATCCGAGTCACTATCACCCATAAATGTGTAAAAAGTAAATATAGCCCCTACGCTAGTAGCTGTCCCCTCCCTCCAATGATACTATACATGCATCGTAACCATGACACACCAACACGTGTCGTTTCTGCAACACGTTTTATAATAGATAACTGTCAAGCCTTCTAACATGCATCTATTGACAGTTATTCCTACACATGCGCACGGGTGATCAGCCAATACGTAAGTGACCACTACATGATACTCACAACTCACACACAACTCGTGATACAATCGTGACAAAGTCAATGACATGCATTCTATTGACGGAGGTCTCTTAACTCTAGGTCCACAAAAAGAAAATAATAAACAAGAAATATAGATATATTAAATGAAATAAAATGCAACTAAATATAAGCAGTAAAGATGGCAAGGTTTCTTGCCTGAGGTTATGTGCAAAAGAGAATAATCCAGTAGCTCGAACCGGCAAATAAACAAAGCAAGAAAAGCCAAATCTCGCAGAAGACTCCGGATGCTGCAACAAACATCACGAATGAGTTCGAAATATAACATATGCCTAGGAAATGCCTGTCCAAAAGTTAAATTCTGGATCAGGGGCAAAATCGTAATTTTGGGTCAACACGATGTCCGCCGTTGGACCCGCTTTGCGCCGAAATATGCGCCAGAACCTACGGTCTCTAAATTCATCAAACTACATGTCTACAGATTTGTTTTGATGAGACGAACCAAACGGTATGTCCAATTTTGGATTTCGGTGGGCTGTGCACAAAATCACACGTTGAGTGGGATTGTGGGCCCGCCAAAATAGTGTCCCGATCAACGGTCTCAGAATCGGACCAAACTTGGCTCATAGGACCAAAAAAATATTTCGAGTCCAATGGCATAAGTTTTATCGCGATATGATGAGTGTGTACAAAGTTGTGACTTAATTTACAAAGGGTCGATGCAGGGTATCTCGACGGATACGTATTGATTTTGTCGCGCATATGCAACGAAATCGGGTTCCGTCAGTTCCCACACGTCGACAACATCCACACGCGCCTTTCGATGTGTATAGTGCGCGACCACGTCGCCCGGTTTGTCGGGGCGTACGCCGTATCGGGTGTTTTTTCCACTTTTTGAAAACAGAATTTACAATTTTTTGTAAAACTTTAACAACGTGTAACTTTTTACACACTAGATGAAAAGTGAATCCAGAAAGTGCGTTACAATCTCGGTTATGTTGTCTTTGACTGTCTTCAATTAGTTTTTATGAAAGTTTAATGGACAGCGAGAAAAGTGGCCGACAAGTTGATGTTTCAAAACAGTTTTTAATATTCCAGAAAAGTAGTTTTTCTCCAACTTCGTTTCGATTTTTCGAGCAAGTTGGATGGCCATGTCAAAATCCACCTAGAGGATCTTGAAGAGGGTCATGTGGGTTTTCTACATGAATTTACGGATCTAAAAACGGACTAGAATCGAGAGAGAAATCAAACGGAGAAGTTGGATACCTTAAAGTGGAAATCTGTTGTTGTTGTCGTTGTTGTTGTCGTCGTCGTTTCCGTCGCCGCTGTCGCGGGGCTGCTGTGGCTGGGCACGGAGGTGCTCGTCGGGATGATGGGTGAGTGGAGGAGAGAGGAGAAAGGAAGGTGGAGGAAGAGATTCGAATTTTTAGGGTTTTCAAAAACTTGTATACTTATATATATATGTGAGGAAGAGATTTGTTTGTATATACTAGGTTGCTGCTACTTTTACTTAAAGGGGCGCGCATCCTATGGTGCTGCTGCTAGCAGCTTATTCTTTAAGGCTTTGGGGTGGTCGGCCAAGTGGTGGGGCCGACCACTCCATGCAATATTTATTTATATATATATATATATATATTTTTCTTTCTTATCTTTTCAAACTTCAATATATATATATATATATATATATATATATATATATATATATATATATATATATATATATTTTAATATATATATATATATATATATATATATATATTAAAAAAAAAATATATATATATATATATATATATATATATATATCCATAAATACACCAAAAATCTATTTAAAATCCAAATACCATTTTAAAATCAATTATCCAATTATTTAATATATTTGAGCATATCTACATATATATATATATATATATAAATTCAATCCTTAATAAATCAACTCAAATAATAATAATATTTAAATAGGAAAATATGTTTATTAAATTCCACAAAATAACTTTAATAATAATAATTTTATAAAAATCGTCCCAATGGATGAACTCATACCGTACACCCTCATCCGGGTCCAGAAATTGTAAAATTTTGTAAAATATTATTTTATTAATAAAATATAGATTTTTGTACCCAAAGACAATAAATATTCAACAAGTTCTAAAAATAATTTAAAAATATTTGTACATACACAAAATATTCATATATGGCCACCTTAGTCACCCCACATGCTCACATGGGCTTAAAATTTTGTTCGGGCCCTGTTCGGGCTGAATTGGCCAAACCGGGTCATCAAAAAAATAAATAAACCATAAATTGTATAAATTTATGTTTTAAGTCTAATAAAATAATAACTGATTGGGCAACCAAAGAGGATACCTTGAGTTTATCTTAGCAAGTACAGTGCCTTGTCTTTCCAAAATAAGTAAAAGACAAGGACAACAAAGGTTTCAAAGACGATATTATATATTGAGTACGAATTACGGGGTTCATAGGCGGCAAAAATAATTCAAAAGAGAATTGTCAAGGCTGTCACTGTAACGCCCCAGTCCCAAAATACTTAGGACTAGGTACGTATCCATGCCAGCTGCATACATACGAAGTATACTCCAATATATGGAAACTCGTATGTATACATAAGCTGTAAAATGCAGTAGAACCATAATAACTAAATCTCATCCACTAGATAAATAAATAATTTAAAAGCAACTTTGAATTTGTCATATATACAATCGTTGGGCGGAGACAAAGTCCACTACCAACTATCTCAAATAAAATGTACAAGAAGTGATCGATAAAATAATGAGACGAACCAAGCGCAATCGTCTTCGAAAGAATGGAGAAGATCACAGCCTTAGCTAGAACACCTGCAAAATCACAGAAGCACACACCTGGAGAGATAACCAGGTCCTCAGAGGGACGTAACAAGATACACAAAGAACATGCCATAATAAACTGAATATATAATATGTCACAAAACGAAATAAGTGACAAGACGACAATAAGGTAATCTAATCGTACTACAGTGTTTATGCAGTTAAGAACAAACCTCCAACGCATGGGCACTCTGGCTCAGTAGCAGTAATCTCAGGCATGGCCCATTAGGATACCAGGGACCTCAAAGCATAACATTCATCGAATGTCAGAGGCCAGCAGTAAATCAGTATCAGGATCCAGGACCGTATCTCCCGCAGAAATAACAGTCAATACGGAAGTGCATACTTCAAGGAACTGTTCTTCCTACCCAATGCCTAACAGAGTTACATCCATGTCTCATAAACCTCTACTAACTGCTAAGTCTCCTAACATGCCTCTATTAGCAATTAGCCCTATCGCATGCGCATGGGGGATCAGCCCACACACAAGAACCTCTACATGCTACTCATCTCACACATCCTCGTGGTACAACTGTGTCAAGGTATATGCGATATACTACAGACGGTAGTCCCTTAACTCTAAGTCTATATGCAGTCAAAGGATAATAACAAAGTATATTTAATATCACTGAGCAGACAGTAAATCAGGAACGATAAAAATTGGAAATAAATGAACAGTGATATGTAATAATATGCAACTGAATATAAGTAGTATAATGGCAAGGTATCTTGCCTGAGGTTATGTGCAAAGAGAATAATCCAGTAGCTCGAACAGGCAATTAAACGAAGCAAGAAAAGCCAAGTCCCGCAGATGACTCCGGATGCTGCAACAAATATCACGAACGAGTTTGGAATATAAGATATGCCTAGGTAACGCCTGTCCAAAAGTTAAATTCTGGAACAGGGGCAAAATCGTAATTTCAAGTCAAAACGATGTCCGCCGTTGGACCCGCTTTGTACCGAAATACGTGCCAATATCTACGGTCTCTAAAGTTATCAAACTACATGTCCACAAATTTGTTTTGATGAGGCGAACGCAACTGTATGTCCAATTTTGGATTTCGGTGGGCTGTGCACAAAATCGTCCGTTGAGTGGGATTATGGGCCCGCCAAAATAGCGTCCCGATCAACGATCTCAAAAATGGACCAAACTTGGCTCACAGGACCAGAAAAATATTTCGAGTCCAATGGCGCAAGTTTCATCGCGATATGATGAGTGTGCATAAAGTTGTGACTTAATTTGCAAAGGGTCGATACGGGGGTATCTCGACGGATACGCATAGATTTCGTCGCGCACATGCAACGAAATCGGGTTCCGTCAGTTCCCACACGTCGACAACATCAATACGCGCCTTTCGATGCATATAATGCGTAACCACGTCGCCCGGTTTGTCGGGGCGCACGCCGTATCAGGTGTTTTTCCACTTTTTGAAAACAGAATTTATAATTTTTCGTGAAACTTTAACAACGTGTAACTTTCTACATACTAGAGAAAAAGTGAATCTAGTAGGTGCATTACAATCTTGGTTATGTTGTCTTTGACTGACTTTAATTAGTTTCTACAAAAACTTAATCTACAGAACGAAAATTGGCCGACAAGTTGGTATTTTACAACAGTTTTAATACTCCAGAAAAGTGGTTTTTCTCCAACTTCGCCTCGATTTTTCGAGCAAGTTAGATGGCCATGTCAAAATCCACTTGGGGGGTTTCAAAGAGGGTCATGTGGCTTTCTACACGAATTTACGGAATAAAAAACGAACAAGAACTAATAGAGAAATCGTACGGTAAAGTTAGATACCTTGATTTTAATTTCTGTCGATGTTGTTGTCGTTGTTTCCGTTGCCGTTGTCGCGGGGTGCTGCTGTGCTCACGGACAGAATGCCGGAGAGAGGGTAGGAAGAAGAAGGGTGGAAGAAGAAGTAGGAAAATTTTTAGGGTTTAGTTTTGAGATTCATGTATATACATAAGTATATATACTAAGGGGGGGAAAAGGTGCCTAATGTAGCTTGCTGCTACTAATAAAGAGGGGGGCGCGCATCTATGGATGCTGCTGCTGCTACTTATTAATGGGGTCAGCCCCTTGTGCTACTACTTATGTTGAGATGTGGTCGGTTCCCACTAGATGGGGCCGACCACACATGCTTTATAATTTTTTTTTTACTAAATCTTTTAAATCTTTACTTATAACTTTAATATATATATATATATATATATATATATATATATATATATATATATATATATATATATATATATGTACATATCCATAAATACACAAAAATCTATTTAAAATCCAAATACCATTTAAAAGTCAACTATCCAATTATTTAATATATTTGAGCATATTTACATATATATAAATTCAATCCTTAATAAATCAACTCAACATTTAAATAGGAAAAACATGTTTATTAAATCTCCATAAAATAACTTAAATTATAATAAAATAATAATAATCGTCCCAATGGGTGAACTTTACCGCTCACCCACGTATGGGTCCAGAAAATTGTACCATCTTGTAAAATATTATTTTATTAATAAAACATAAATTTTGTACCAAAAGTCAATAAATATTCAACAAGTCTCAAAATTATTTAAAAATATTTGTACACACATGAAATGTTCCTACATGGCCATCTTAGTCACCCCACATGCTCACATGGGCTTAAATTTTGTTTGGGCCCTGTTCGGACTGAATTGGCCAAACCGAGTCATCAAAAAAATAAATAAAACCACAAATTGTATAAATTCATTTTTAAGTCTAATAAAATAATAAAAATAATTTAAAAAAATAGGGGTTTTACAATCACGGATGAGACTCTAAGGCAAGTTTACTATGTCTTCATCCACGTAGAATAATATGTAATAAGCGAACCACAGTGCAATAGGTTGATCAGACCCTCATGCACCGATTCTGATTAGGCAATATGTTAGTGGGTGCACCCAATAAAATATTTCATGATCAAGCTTGATAACGAAATAAGCTTGCAAAACTGAAGCTACGTTAGCAGCGTGAGATAGTCGAAATATGAGCAAGGGAGGTACTGATAAAGGAAATTTTAAATAGTCCCAGATCTTTTAAAATCAAGGCGCACCCGAAGTTTGGGCCTATACAGTTGTCCTAGTATTTCTTCATTTATGGCTTGGTAGACTAGATAAGGTAGGGTCCTCTGAATTTATAGTCTAAGTGAACTTACCAAGGTGGTTCACAAGGAAAAAGGTTTGTTAGGTGGTGAGGTATTCTACCCAACTTACAAGAGTTAAACTAATAGTATCATGGGACAGTGGGTCAAGCAATCAAGATAAAGTATAAATTTAAGCATTTAAGAAATTTAGTAGAACACAATCACATATCGGGTCGAAAGAATTGAGTCGAGGTTGAATCCCTATCCGTGGTCGAAAATATATCGGTATCATGGTAAAGATTATAGTTTGGCCATTTTGACCATAAGGTCATATCAAGAAATAGAGTACAAGGATATGGGTTTTGGTGGGACATGATATGTCTACAGGAAGGTGGGCTTGTCTAGGTCTTATATATGAAATTTGTTGGGAGGAAAAGTGTAGTATTGTACTCAAAATATACAAGTCACGGTAGGGAACGCCAGATGATCAAAAATAGAAAGTGGGAGTTCACGAGGTGATAATTAATGCACAAAAATAAAGAAGATCAAGTTAAAGCATGAAATAAAATATATTAGAGAATCCAAAAAAATTATTTAGGGACATAGTTCTAGAGAAAAGATATTCCATTAGATGAATATAGTTAAGGAACCATTAACTCATTATTCAAATTGCAAGTGGGTTAGAAGGTCGCAATTAAAAGATCTAGAATTGAAGGAAGGTCGAGTAAGCCAAGGTGGAAATACTGTCACATAGCTGAGTAGATGACTAACAACACTTGTGTATATACTACTATCATGGTCATAAGTGACATGGCAATTAGTATGGAATACTCAGTAGGGTTATCTTGGGGCCTACCATTAACTCAAGTTTCCTCCAAAATTCTCTTAATAAATTTTTTAAAAATAAACCAGCAAAATTTGTATTCACTCCAAGCCGTTCAAATTTATCATAAAATATTTAAATCACTCTCATAAATCTCAAAGCAAAATTTTATCACGTTACTACTAACCTTTTCCAAAATTAACGTTTAAATTCAACTATTTAACTCAAGAGTTCATAATTTATGAATCCATAAAAATTTCACAATCAATCAAAAATTTAACACTCTAAAATTTTTAAATAACTCATAATAAAACTCTTAGCATATTAAAAGCAATCTCAAAATTTAAGCTCAATGCTCTCATCAATTTTAACTTCTATTCATGCTACGTTTTTTTTCCAACAACATCATAACTTTTAAATGGTAACTTCCTTTAATCAATCAAAATAACTTTCCATCACATCATTCAAAATTCTCCCAAAATTTTTAATATTAGCAATCCCTCATTAAACTAAATTTTCAAATAATCTTATCAGTCAAAATCTTTTTTTTTTACCAAAAATCTAAATAGATTTGTAAATCCTTAATCATAGGACACCATTTAAAATAAAAAATTTCTCAAAAATCATTTTCATAACTTTCAAATATTTTAAACCAAAATTTACCGTCATTACTTCCACTTAAAATTCAAAATTTAATAAACACAAAAATCGCAAGTTGTACAACTCAAATTTAAATAATTCCTATGACCATTTTTAAAAGCTAAGATCATTTTCAAACCAAATTTATAACTGTTCAAAGGTGTATAACTATAATACAATAAATCATAATCATCAAAACTCGAAAATCAAATAAATTTTATATTTGTTCAAAGATGTATATCTATCACCCAAAACTCATAAATATCACAACTCGAAAAGCAAATCAATTTTATACTCATGCAAGGATGTATAACTATAATCCAATAATTCATAAATATCAAATCTTGAAAATCAATCACTTTCTTAAGCCAAGTATGAAATTCTATAAATCCTCTGGTGTTTACTATTTAGAAATCTCAAGGTTAACACTTTCCATGGTAATATCCTACTTTACCAATTACTAATCATTAAATCACACTAAAAAGCCTTTTTAACTCAATTAGAGTCTTGAATGTATTCCAATTGCCAATATAACCATTTTAGCCATGTGTGACCTATGAGCATATACTAATGTAGTCATCTTCCTAGTTGACACTAAGCACGAAAATAAGAATCGATGGTAGAAAGGAATCAAGCAAGATGCAATTCAAGAAAGTCGAACGAGAGTTCGGAATTTGAAGCCAAAGGAAGAGGTCAAGTTGTATAGATGAGATTCCTAGATTCTAATCCTATATTGCAGGCTCACATCGGTACAATTACGTAACCGAAGTGACAAACTCGACCTGCATGGGCCACCACAAAAATATGTAACGCCCCAGTCCCAAAATACTTGGGACCAGATACGTATCATGCCAGCTGCATACATACGAAGCACACTCCAATATATAGAAACCTTGTATGTATACATAAGTTGGCAAATGTAGTAATCCAAGACAAACTAAATCTCATCCATAATAAAAAGAATAATAGAATAAAATCAACTTGAATATTTATGGTACAATCGTTGGGCGGAGACAAAGTCCACTACCAACTATCAAAAGGAGATAAAGTATACAAGAAAATAATCCATGAAAGTATCAAGACGAACCAAGAGCGATCATCTTCAAAGAAATGAAGATGCCCACAATCTTGGCTAGAACACCTGCAGTAAACCATGAAAGCACACACCTGGAGAGATAACCAGGTCCTCAGAGGGACGTAGCAAGATACAGGAAGAACATGCCATTATAACTGCATAAGTAAAAATACTATAAACTATAACACAACAGGGTACCTAACCATCTATGTGGTATGCACTTTGAGGACAACGATTTACGCAGGGGCTGTAACGGATTCACGCAAGCAAGTAATAAAGAGTGGCCGTCAAGTAGCGCTCATCCGAGACACTATCGGCCGGGCAGCACGTAGTGCTCATCCGAGTCACTATCACCCATAAATGTATAAAAAGTAAATGTAGCCCCTACGCTAGTAGCTGTCCCCTCCCCCCAATGATACTATACATGCATCGTAACCAAGATACACCAACACGTGTCGTTTCCGTAACACGTTTTATAATAGATAACTGTCAAGTCTTCTAACATGCATCTATTGACAGTTATTCCTATGCATGCATATGGGTGATCAGCCAACACGCAAGTGACCACTACATGATACTTACAACTCACACATAACTCGTGATACAATCGTGACAAAGTCAATGACATGCATTCTATTGACGGAGGTCTCTTAACTCTAGGTCCACAAAAAGAAAATAATAAACAAAAAATATAGTTAAATTAAATGAAATAAAATGCAACTAAATGTAAGCAGTAAAGATGGCAAGGTATCTTGCCTGAGGTTATGTGCAAAAGAGAATAATCCAGTAGCTCGAACCGGCAAATAAACAAAGCAAGAAAAGCCAAATCCCGCAGATGACTCCGGATGCTGCAACAAACATCACGAACAAGTTTAGAATATAAGATATGCCTAGAAAATACCTGTCCAAAAGTTAAATTCTGGATCAGGGGCAAAATCATAATTTTAGGTCAACACGATGTCCGCCGTTGGACCCGCTTTGCACCGAAATGTGCGCCAGAACCTACGGTCTCTAAATTCTTCAAACTACATGTCTACGGATTTGTTTTGATGAGACGAACCCAATGGTATATCCAATTTTGGATTTCGGTGGGCTGTGCACAAAATCACCCGTTGAGTGGGATTGTGGGCCCGCCAAAATAGCATCCCGATCAACGGTCTCAGAATCGGACCAAACTTGGCTCACAGAACTAGAAAAATATTTCGAGTCCAATGGCACAAGTTTTATCGCGATATGATGAGTGTGTACAAAGTTGTGACTTAATTTACAATGGGTCGATACGGGGTATCTCGACGGATACGTACTGATTTCGTCGTGCATATGCAACAAAATCGGGTTCCGTCAGTTCCCACACGTTGACAACATCCATATGCGCCTTTCGATGCATATAGTTTGCGACCACGCTGTCCGATTTGTCAGGGCGCACGCAGTGTCGGGTGTTTTTTTCACTTTTTAAAAACAAAATTTACAATTTTTCGTAAAACTTTAACAACGTGTAACTTTTTACACACTAGATAAAAAGTGAATGTAGAAGGTGCGTTACAATCTCGGTTATGTTGTCTTTGACTGTCTTCAATTAGTTTGTATGAAAGTTTAATGGACAGCGAGAAAAGTGCCCGACAAGTTGATGTTTCAAAACAGTTTTTAATATTCCAGAAAAGTGGTTTTTCTCTAACTTCGCTTTGATTTTTTGAGCAAGTTGGATGGCCATATCGAAATCCACCTGGGGAGTCTCGAAGTGGGTCATGTGGGTTTTCTACACGAATTTATGGATTTAAAGAGGGACTAGAATCGAGAAAGAAATCAAACAGAGAAGTTGGATACCTTAAAGTGGGAATCTGTTGTTGTTGTCGTCGTCGTTTCCGTCGCCGCTGTCGCGGGGCTGCTGTGGCTGGGCGCGGAGGTGCTCGCCGGGATGAGGGGTGAGTGGAGGAGAGAGGAGAAAGGAAGGTGGAGGAAGAGATTCAAATTTTTAGGGTTTTCAAAAACTTGTATACTTATATATATATGTGAGGAAGAGATTTGTTCGTATATACTAGGTTGCTGCTACTTTTACTTAAAGGGGCGCGCATCCTATGGTGCTTCTGCTAGCAGCTTATTCTTTAAGGCTTTGGGGTGGTCGGCCAGGTGGTGGGGCCGACCACTCCATGCATTATTTATTTATATATATATTTTTTTCTTTCTTATCTTTTCAAACTTCAATATATATATATCTATATATATGTATATATCCATAAATACACCAAAAATCTATTTAAAATCCAAATACCATTTAAAATTCAATTATTCAATTATTTAATATATTTGAGCATATTTACATATATATATAAATTCAATCCTTAATAAATCAACTCAAATAATAATAATATTTAAATAGAAAAATATGTTTATTAAATTCCACAAAATAACTTTAATAATAATAATTTTATAAAAATTGTCCCAATGGATGAACTCATACCATACACCCTCATCCGGGTCCAAAAATTGTAAAATTTTGTAAAATATTATTTTATTAATAAAATGTAGATTTTTGTACCCAAAGTCAATAAATATTCAACAAGTTCTAAAAATAATTTAAAAATATTTGGACATACACAAAATATTCCTATATGGCCACCTTAGTTACCCAATATGCTCACATGGGCTTAAAATTTTGTTCGGACCCTGTTCGGACTTAATTGGCCAAACCGGGTCATCAAAAAAATAAATAAACCATAAATTATATAAATTTATTTTTTAAGTCTAATAAAATAATAAAAAAATAATTAAAAAAATAGGGGTTTTACACTGAGATGGCCTTGGAACATCAAAGGGAGGCAACGTTGCCAACTGAGTATCTTCGACTGAACTATCCCGTACGGGCTGGACTTGTACGCCAGACCGGGTAACAACGGCTGCAGCTTCTTCAGCTTCGGCTGAAATTGTTTGGCAGGATCTAGACTTCCTGTCCTTTTTCTTGCTGGTAGGAGTTGACACCTCCTGGGTAATTTCAGACAATAAGTCTGGATGCACCCATATGATCTCTCCTTACGATGTGGTGAGAGGTACCAATCCAAAAGTCTGGCTCCGGGTGGATGGAAGATTAGTAACCTCCATTGTTGCCCGAGGGACAGGTATTACCCCGTCTGGAGTGCTTGTTGGAGGAAAGTCGTCGAACTGAATAGACACCATGTTCGCCGCCATGGTAACCTATTCAAAGACTATCGACAGAGCTTTGGAGTCGATAAGACTCTGAATGTACCGCTTCAATTGGAAGCAATCATGAGTAGCATGATGGACATAGCGGTGGAAGTGACAATACTTTGGGTCCTCTATTTTTGCCACTCAGGGCTCACTCCTTGGTGGAGGGAGCTGGATCCTACCCCCTTGTAAGAGCATATCGAAGATAGGTTTGACATAACTATCTTCAAATGAGTAATTAATCTTGGGCCACGGACCTTCTGCTTGTTTTTGTTCAGGATTCTGAGTCGCATCAGCGACCATGGCCTATTTACCCTTATTGTCCCGGTTGGTGGTGGCGCCACTGTTGTTGTTACTAGGGGTGGAACCAGGATGTCGGCCTTTATCCTCTCCATTGGAGATGTGTAATCCCAACTGGCGAGCTTTCTTCAATTTTGCCTCTGCATTGGTAGCACTTATGATGAAGGTCATCCAATTCCTGAACATATCATCACCCATCCAGAGGCTAATTGCAGGGAGCAGCTTCTTCTGGCAGATTTCAATCAAGGAGCTCTCGGGATTGCCTTGGGACAATCTCATTGCGGTTTGACGAAACCGCTCGATATAGTTCCATGTTAGCTCTCTTTCTTCCTGAACGACGTCCATGAGAGACGACATCGTTACATCATGCCCTACTTCGTAGAATCTTTCCAGGAACATGTGTTTGAAGTCGTCAAAAGAATGGATGCAGTTGTCGGAAAGGTTGTGGTACCAGTCGAACGTGATCCCCTCCAATTCTCCGATGAATAATCGCGTGAGGATGGCGTCACTATGTTGGTGCCAGATGAAGGCCAATCAGTAGGGCATTATATTCGGCCACATTGTTGGTGCTAGGTTCCACGAGAGAATACGCACAGTGTATAACCAGATAATCGGGTGAAGCAAGCACGATCCCTACTCCGGCCATAATATTTCCTTTAGGTCATGTTCTTAATGCACCGTCAAAGAACATTCACCAAATAGAGATTTCCTCAGTAGCAGTGTTAGACTCAGCCACTTCATCTGGGATTTCATCATAGAGTTTGGAAGATTCTGGCACTGGATGAGCTGCTAAGAAGTCAGCTAATGCTTGGCCTTTTACTGCCTTCTGAGGAACGAACAGAATATCGTATGGAGTCAACAATATTGCCCATGTAGCTAAACAGGAATTAAGAAAACCTTATTTAGTCATGAGTATTCTGAGAGGATTGACTTTAGATATGATATGGATAGTCTGTTCAGACACATAGTGACGTATCTTCTGGATAGCAAATACCAGTGCGAGACATTCCTTTTCAACTGGTGTGTATCTGTGTTCGGCACCAACCATCGTACGGCTGAGGTAATAGATTACATGTTCATGACCGCCTTCATTCTTCTAAGCTAATAGGCAACCAAGAGAATAATCCATAGCACGAACATATAACAAGAAAGGCTTTCTGACTATCGGAGCCACCAACACTGGGGGGCTTGTGAGATACTTCTTGATGTCATCAAATACGTGCTGACATTGTTCAGTCCAGACGAAAGTTACACTTTCTTCATGAGCTGAGTAAACGATTGACACCTTCCGGAAAGATTTAAAATGAATCATCTGATGTAGGCTAATCTTCCTTGAAGTTTGCATAGCTCTTTGAGATTTCTTGGAGGACACATATCGAGGATAGCTTTAACCTTCTTCGGGTCAAGATGTATAGCCTTTGAAGTGATAACAAAACCAAGGAACTTGCCGCTGGAGACTCCCAGAAAAGACTTTGGTTGGATTCATCTTGAGTTGGTATATACGCATCAGTTCATTCATCGTTCTCAAATCTTAGAGGTGGTTGCCCTTGAGATGACTTTTAACTACAATATTATCTACATAGCATTCCACTATTTTGCACAAATGATCGTAAAAAATTGTGTTCATAGCTCGCTAGTATGTCCACCCGTATTTTTTAATCCGAAGGGCATCACTGCATGGCAGTATACCCCCAATGGTGTTCAAAAAGATGTGTGTTTCTCGTTATTGGGGAACATCTTAATCTGGTTGTAGCCTGAGAACCCATCCATAAAGGACATCCACTAGAAGCCACAAGTATTATCGATCATTACGTCGGTGATCGGTAGAGGGAACTCATCCTTTGGGCCTGCAAAGTTCAAATCACGGTAATCGATACAGACTCGAACTTTACCATTCTTTTTTATGACTGGAACAATATTAGCGACCCAGTCAGGGTGTTGTTCTTCACGAATGAAACCACTTGAAATAAGCTTTTTGACTTCACTTTCGATGGTCTCCATGATATCTGGTCGGAACTGTCGTTGCTGCTGCTTCACTGTCTTAGCTTTAGACGAGATATTTATGCAGTGCATAGCAACTTTAGGGTCTAAGCCTGACATGTCTTCATAGCTCCAAGCAAAGACGTCAATATATTCTCTTATAAGCTGTATAAGAGATTGTCGTTCTTCACCAGACATACTTTTGCTGATAAAGATTGGTTTAGGAGATGATTCATCTCCTAAATTAACTTGGACGACTTCGCCTTCAGAAGGTGGTTCATGTTGTTCAAAACGTAACTCCTACCTGATGTCCATCTTTTGAGCCTATTATTCGAGCTCAATTGATTGGACATCTTCTATAATTTGGTCAACTGACACCATGTTGACGGATAGAGTTGCTTTGAACATGTCTCCAATGCTGGAGTCTGAATCCTAGAGGTAGGAATCAGAAGAATAAGAACAACGATCAACATCAACGTCTGATCATTCAAGAGTTGTTAGAGGAGTAACATAACCCAAACCAACACCATTTCCTTGATAATAGTTCTCAGGTTTGCCGGGAGGAGAAAAGTGACGTATTGGCAATCGTCGTCCTTTACCGTGGTTTAGTCCCTGGTCGCTTTTTATATCATATCCCATATTTTGGATGATATTCTTGGCCTGCCAACTATATCGGTAAAGCTGTATTTTATCTAAATCATAGTCAGCTTCGGTGTTGTAATTGGGAGTAGTAAGGTCCAGAACAAACTTTCTTTCGCCAATTATTCGACCGAAGATGATTAGTTCTTCACCCTTTTTTCTCGCTGGAATGATGAAGTAGTGGATATCCTCTGGCCAGACTGTTTCCTGCAACGGGGTATCGTAACCGACATGCAGAGATGTGGTCTTATACCATGCTCTAAGACGTACAATGTATCTATGTACTGGTTTATAGACTGGTAGACATCAGAGTAATTCAAAGATAAACCTTTACTCAAAAAATATGCAAGTTTTTCTTCAGGGATAACATCATCCACTGAAGGTATATTATTTTGGGTATTGATATACTCATTAAGGGCGTCATTATCCGGGACAGGAGTCACAAACTTGGTCAAGTTTACTACGTAGGGTAACCCATCAGGATTGGGAGGATGGGCTTCAGCAGGTTTTATTCGAGTTATTTTATGGAGAATGATGGTCAATAGTGCAACAATATAAGGATGCTTCTTTTTGACCCAGATTGTAAGAGGCTTTGAAGTACTTTTTGGAGTAGTACGTCCTTTGACTCGGATAACCAGGGGACCGTTACTGGCAGATGAATTAACTTCAGCTTCATCGTCAGCTTCGTTGCCGTCATCCTTGGGAGGCTGAGATTGATAGAGTACCGAATCTCCATAGTAGGCTTCAATACCCTTGAAAGGATCGACATCGGCAAACTCTGTCTTCACGATGCCATCACTGTTAACGTACTTAAAGCACTAGTGAAGGGTACAAGGAACAATCATGTTCTCGTGTATCCACGGACGTCCTAATAAGACATTGTAGGATACATTGGCATCGATTACATAGCAAGCAACCTCTGTCCGGAGATCGCCAATCTGGCACTTGAGACGGATCTTGCCCAAAGGATGACTTCTCCTCGCATTGAAAGCCATGATAGTTGTATTGGTTGCAGACAGCTTGTACAAAAGGATCCCTAAAATTTGGAGTAAACTTCTAGGGATGATGCTGAGGGAGGAACCTGGATCGATATGCATCCGATCCACCTTAATCGCCCCGATATACCCTGTATAGTACAGAGGTCTATCATGACAGTTATTTTTTAGCAGCATGTTCTCTTGTAAAAAGGTGATAGTGGGAACCACTTCCATAGTGCTATGGCAATGAGGACAAGAGACTGGATCTTCAGCGAGAGCTTTGACTTCAGCAAGATAAGATTCGGCATGTAGTAATGCCTCACTTAAAGCTTTACGCGTCTCTTTGGAGAGCCGTAGTAGATCGAATAATGACAATCTGGCAGGTGTATTGGCCAGTTATGCCAGTATGTCAAAGTTGTAAGGCCGATCCATGCCTTCGGAAGCTGGTGACTTCAGAGATTTGTCAAATTGCGTCTCCTTCTGCTTCGCTTTGTCGGCAGTTGAGGGCTTAGACGGACCAGCTTCTGAACTTGTGGGGGAAGAAGGAGCTTGAGAAGGCATTATGTCTTCTTGTGCGGGGTCATAAGTCCGCAGGTAAGTCTTGTCGGATCGTGTCTCACCAGATAGGACTTCATAAATAGGAGAAGACACCATTATGGCATAGCTTGTATTTCTTGCCCCTCTTCACTTTGGAAGATACTACCCCTTGCTTTATTTCTTGCACAAGGTCATGATAAACCCACGTAATCTCACCACGTTCTGTCGTGAGTGATACCAGAGTTGATGTTGAATTACGAGCTGGCGACAGGTTGATAACTTTTATTATTGCCTTGGGAATTGGAACTACGCCGTCTGGAACTTCTGTAGAAGGAAAGTCACCATATCGAAGAGAGATCATGTTAGAAGACATGACCTTGTCTTCAGCTTCGAGGTTGATAACTTGGCTTCGATGAGCTGTTGTATCTTCCTCTTCAAGATGATGCAATACTAGATAGAATGGTATACGTACTGATGATAGAGACGGTACTTGGGGTCGCTGAGTCGGCTTGCCTCCTTAGGACGTCGTGGTGGTGGCATGCAATACTAGTTTATCACCCTTCATCAATGTGTTGAAAATGGTAATAACATCATCCTCGTCAAAGGAAAAAGTCTCTTTGGGTCTGTCAGGAGCACTCTGAGAATTGGTAACTCCCTTTGAAGTGTCAACCTTCAAGACTTTTTTTTCTTTACCCCACGGATAGGGATAGTTTGGGGATGCTTGCCTTTGTCTTCAGATTTGGGTGTCTTCAACCACAGTAGTTCCAGATTAGGAACGTCATTTTCAGCAGCATCAACAGCCCCGATGAAAGCGGGCCATGTATCATACTTATGTATACCCAGACAGAACTTTACCGTAGGAAGAAAGTTATGCCGACAAGTATCCATAAGCTCCAAGTCTGGTATACCAAAGGGCATCTTTAAGGCTAGTTGCCTGAAACGTTTGATAAAAGCAATAACAGTCTCACTCTTCCTCTGCTTGGTCTCGATGAGGGTGGACATACTAACATGTATGCCACTCTCATAAAACCTATAAAGGAATAGCCTCTCCAAGTCTTTGAAGGAGTTAATGCAACCATCAAGCAGACTACAGAACCATTCAAAAGCTACTCCCTGCAAGGTGCTGATAAATAGCTTTGACAAGAATGCATCGTCTCTTGGTAAGTGCAGCATCTGCGTGTTGAAGTATGTCATGTGTTGGCGAGGAGAAGTTATCCCGCCAAACGAATTTAGCGTCAATGGCTTGTAGTTAGGAGGACAAGTGGCATTCTCCCATTCAGGAGAATAAGGTTGAGATATCCCCATCTTCTGAAGCTCGTCTTTGTGTGAGATGGTATCGAGGCGGGCAACAAGAGAATCAATTACATCTTGCTGATTAAGCAGATATTGAGAAACGGATGTTGTACGGTTGTCAAGTGCTGTCGACAAAGGATAACCCCCAGTATTTATGAGATTTGGAGGAGATGCAATGGAATGGTACTCTCTTTGCAGGGAAGGAGGGTTATTGCTATGAACCGGACTAGTGTGTACTGAGATGTTCGGTTGAAGTGGAAGAACAACCCTAGCGGTTTGGACGACCATAATGTTGGTAAGAATGTCAGTGATCTTGGTGAACATCATTTCAAGTCTCTCCAGCCTCTTATTGGTTTGATCACTAGCTTCTTCAGGTCTCTCTCCCTCCGTCATGTACGTAGATAGCATACGAGGATAAATAGAGGAGACAGTACAACTGGTGCTCATGCTATCTGTCTCTGAGTTGAAAAGGCCTTCATTTTCAGGCAGTGGTGGTAGATAGTCACCATTGTACTCGAAGAGATCAACTTCATCTGGAAGGCTACCCCAGCGTGGAGGTTCTCGCAGTCTATAAGGGATCTTGTTCTTGACCGAGTACCTATATAGACTCCTTCAAGTGAAATAGCTCGCTGGCTGTTTGCTGGCAGACTTCTTCTTTTCATGTTTACAGAATTAAAACAAGAAGTTGGATTAGTGGTCCACCTTCTTTGATTGGTGCTCCTATAGGAAGGACCCCATGAAGCCATGTTGGATGAAACACATAATGGCTCTTCATTATCAGAACGCTGCAGTCGTCGAAATACGGACTACCTTGGAGGAACTTTCGTTGCTTTAGGGCAGCAATAGTTGATGATAATACTAGTGCACAGATGCTCTTATAGAGGTACCTCATGAGTCACAGTGATCTCTCTCGCCTTACGCTTATGATATATCATGTCGCACAAATCGGCAGAAGGGAGCTTTGCCTTAGAACCCATTTCACATATATTTCCCCGCTTTGTATATGGGTTTGGAAGGGAAATCGGCACATCCGGACTTAGTTCATGCACAAGGGCAACTCCCATACCTAAGTTCCATAATGATCTTGAAGACAGCCCCGTGCTATACGCGTTGGGGTCTGTCTTTTTGCTGTGGGCACATAGACCCTAGAGCGTGCCCATGGGCACATACTTTTCAGAAGTTCTGGTAGCATGCTTGGCCTTCCTGGCTATGGGCACATAGAATGGATCATCAGAGCCTCAACACATAGTGGTAGACAGCCTACTGAAGACAGAAGTCTTCTAACCAAAGTGTCAAATACTTCGATTCTTGGCATCGAAGTATTTTCCTTTGCCAAGTCTCGAGAGTTGAACACTCTGTTGTTGATTGAACAAGCGAGAAGTCGCTGGGCTAGTAGAGTCCTGAACAGTATGTGCCTTCTTTGCATTGGGAGCTTCTGTGGAAGAGTTATGCGGCCACGTGACAGAGTTTCCCTTCAGTTGCACATCTTCCACGCCACTGGTAGGATATGCAGCACGAACTTTCGGAAGCCAAGTCTTGCGAGACTTGTTTCACTTCACTGATTTTTAGGGAGTAGAGCCATCCCTCGAGAGCATCTCTTCGAACGCTTGTTGATCGAACTTCACGATCAACATCTTTTGAGTGCTATCCACTTTAGCGGTATCGGATTGCGTCACCACCTTCTCGTCAGAGGAAAAGGTAGTCCCCAGCAGAGTCACCATTTTTGTAGACACTTACAAAAAAAAAGAATCACTGTCCTTTCTTATTAGCACAAGGCACCACAAATCGAGTACACCTGAGAGATCCTGCACTAAGCATCCCCGAGTACAAAAAGAAATCTGAGAAATGGGACGATGGAGATCGAGCGGCAGTTGCTCCTTTACTCCATTGATACTCCGATTTACAAAAGTGGGAGAAAACGTAAGAAAATTGCTAACTCTTGGCTCACTGGCGAGAATGGTAGCAATTTGGCTCTGAAATGCTCTCTGTTTTGATGCTTTTGGAGAGGCACATGTCCTCTATTTATAGTCATTTTATACTAAAATGACTGTTATGCGTACATAGGTAGATAATACACTAATCTCACTATGGGCGCATAGTGTCCCTTTGGGCGCATAGGACGTAGGCGCATAAAAAACTGGACAATCGTTGGTAGATCGTGGGGTTGACATGGCCGCATGCTTCGGTGCACGACTGCTCGTGGGGATTGACGTGGCCGTATTCCTTGGCCCATGACTAGTCGTGGATGTTGGCCAAGTCGTAGATTTGTTCTGTCTTTGACGCATAGTACAGGAAAACAACTATGCGCCCACCTGTGGAGAAATCATGTGGGCACATAACACTTTATTACATGTGGGCGCATAGCCACTTCCTTATGTGGGCGCATGGCTTCAGGCGCATAGTATAGATATTTCTATACTTCTCCATCTGGTATCCTCATTGATAAGGTGGATTCGATCAGTTGATGATCCGATCTCCTCTACCATCTTTGGCGATCTCGTCGATCATATTGTCGATGATCCTCTATCGTGATCTCTGCCCTCTGCTTTATTTTTGATCTCATGATTTGGTCGATAACCCCCTCTCTATATTTGCCTTTTAGCGGGCAAGCTATAAAGTAGGTAATGATGATGGAAGTAATCATCTGCGTAGAAGATGGCATCTGGGTATCGCAACTGTTTAGGCAGGCTATTTAACCGCTCAGCCTAGTTGAGCCGATAATTGGGCGACCATTGCTGCGGGAGCTCCGAAGGAGAACTTAAGGATCCTCGGGTGTAATCGTCGGTAGTTATAACAGTCCAACCGTACAGCTTGACCACATGTGACCTAGCACGCACGAATGTTTAGAATAACATGTTGTTTGAATGGTGTGATTATGTAACATGCACGCCATAAATGTGAGATTTGAATTAGGGGGCACGATCTTTGATTGATGCGTGGCATCGACCATAATTTGAAGGGAATCTCCAATTTGAATGGGGCGGTTATGGTACACACACCATAAATATGGTGTTAATCCTTCCAGCTGTTGCCGACGAAATTTGACATGGTCTGATTCAGGGCACAAAATAGCTTGTTTGATCCAGTCTAGGCACAGACTAGTTTTTTTTAGCCTGATTCGGGGCATGAACCATCTTCTTTGATCTGGTCCGGGGCATAGCCCAGTTTGTTTTGATCTGATTTGGGGCACAAACCAGGTTGTGATAATTTGGTCAGAGCGCGGACCAATTGTCATGGTGAGGAAGGTGGCTTAGCTTGGGACTTGGAGAATGGTGGGCAGTTTGAGACACATGCCTCTTTGGCCGCATGGAGTACTTCTGGCAGTGGACCCACATGGTGTCTGGACCGTATGTTAGCTGGTTGCATGGAGTGGTCTAGTTGCCATTGATTTTGAAAGGACGGTGTACCTCAGGGTACTGTGCTATTAGGACTTGAAATTCCGTTGGGGGTCTTCTGGGCCTTCTTGCACATCGTCTGAAGGGGCTTGGCATCGAACGAGCCTGCAAATTTCCATGCTTCTGCAAGACCCCCTTCAAAGTTTTCAAACTTAGAAATGAGTTTGGAATACTTTGAACAGAAACATCGGATTTTCAAGATCCTTGGGCTGCTGAGGCTTTAGTGGAATTTTGGGCTCCTGATGATGTCACTTTGTCTGGTGTCGCTTCGTCTGGGTGCACCTCTTTTTTAAAACATGCCAAGCTGGCAGGTTTGTGATTGACACTTGTTTCGGGCCTTGATAAAATATTGCCTCAAGTTCTGTTCTTCTATTGTTTGGGAGATTTAGAATCATGATTTAGAGGAAATTAAGGCGTATTTTTTCTTTATGATCGCTCCTTGACATAAATATGGGCATTTGAAGAGCCGGTGGCCCCTCTTACAAAAAGGGGTAATCGTCTTTGAGCTGCTGTATCCCATCCATGGCCCGGAGAGGATCTCTAGTTATAGGCACTTTAGGAGGTCGAGGCTAGCGGAGTCCATCGGTTTGACTGCTTCTGTCATCATGCCCGTGGTGATGCTTCCTCCGTCGCCTTCCCCCAAGTCGATAGTGAGCAGGCCGGAGGAGGGGAAGCTGCTGCTGAGGGGTAGGCGACTTCTAGACTATGTTAGCATTCCTTTGTAGGACCTTGGCGGGCCTTTAGGAGATCCTCCTGACTTTAGTTTCCTTCCTCCCGATGAGAAGGAACCGGAGGAAGGGAGAGCGGCTTTTCATCGCCTTTTCTACACGTCGGGATTTTGTCACTCCATGCTCTTGCGGATGTTATCGGCGAATCTGACCAAAGTTATTCCTAGGGGTTTTCCATCTTTTTGTTAGGCCTTTGTGGCCTTGTTTTGTAACCCCCCCTCTTATTAGTAAAAGCTTCTCTTTTCATCACACTTTATTTGTTATGCTTGAACTGTCGTTGTTTGCTCTATGTTCTGAGAAACTTCTATTGAAAAGAACAATTGGAAAGTAGAGGATGTCTTTGGGAAGACCACATAAGGTTTTGTGGACCTTCTTATCTCTGTCGTACCTAAGATGGGTACAGATAACAAGATGAAGTGAGGGATGTTATCGGGGACCACATGGGAGTGATAATGTTAAGGACGAGTTTCTTGCTCAAAGGTAATGTGGACATGGTAAGGTTCCTGGATTATGCTACTATTTTTAGGATGAGTAGAGTGGGCAACTTGCCAAGAGGTGATATGGACGTGGCAAGTTTTCAAGATCATAACGATGTTTTAGGATGAGCAGTGGGGATATCTTGCTCAGAGGTAATGTGGACATGGCAAAAGTACATCTTTTGATTTGGGAAAACGACTCAGAGGTGATGTAGACGTGGTCATTTTTTGGAGAAGAAAGTCATAGGTGACGTGGACATGACTTTTTGATCATAATGCCATTGGAAAGGGCAACAGAGGACACCTTTGACCTGATTAGAGTCAATAGGTGAGATACCCTTGGGGCAGCTGGGCCGTAGGGGGTGTTTCATAAGTGTTTCTAAGTACCATACCGAGATGGTTTGTCTTATGAAGTGCATGCATCACATTTTGTCATACCTCGGGGGAAATAGTAGTCGGTACTGGTATGCCTGATTTGCTCAGATATAATATTTCTTTAAAAATCTACCGTTGATAGGCATCATCATAAGATCTCCGTTGGAGTGGACAAGTTTATGGGCATCATTGGAATACACCGACTCTACCTTGTAAGGTAGTTCCTATTCAGGCTAGAATTCCCTGTCGTTTTGGGCATCAGGGTCATTGGTCTTTTGACAGCTAAGACCAGATCGCCAACTTGAAACGATCTTTCTTTAACCTTTTTGTTTAAATCCCTGGCGATGCATGCTTGGTATAACTCGATTTGATGCTGAGCCTGGAGGCGTTTCTCATCTAGGGATTCTATTTTCTATAGCCGTAAGCGATGCTTATCCTCCTCAGTGAGTTGGTTTGAGAGGGCCACTCGGAGGGAAGGGATTTGGATTTCCAGTGGAGAACTGCTTCGCTTCCATAAACGAACGAGATGGTGTGTTTCCTGTCGTAGTTTGGACCATTCTACGATATGCCCGGAGACATTCGCCCAACTTTTCGTCCCAGTCACGTTTGTTGGGCGAGACAACTTCTTTAGTAGCTTGATAATTATTTTGTTTAAAGATTCTACCAAGCCATTCACTGCTGGGTAATTTGGGGTTGATGCCACATTCTGGATCTGATGTTTCTCACAGAACCAGTAGAACATGTGGCACATAAGTTGAGGGTCATTGTCATGGATGATGTGTCCTGGGATCCTAAAGCGGTAGACCATATGATGCTTAATGAAAGCAATTATGTTGGATGCTTTCACTTCTTCTATTGGTACGGCCTCTGCCCATTTTTGAAAAGTAGTCGTTTATGGCAAGGATAAACCAATGCCCTCTTGATGACGGTAGAGCGATTGGCCTAATGATGTATATTCTCCAGGATTTGAATGGCCAAGAAGCTATCATTGGATAGAGGAATTCTGAAGGTTTATTGATTAAATTTTTGTGGATTTGGCTTGTCTTGAACTTTCTGGCATAGTTTATTGCGTCTGCGACCATTGTGGGCCAATAGTAGCCCCTGCAACGGAGGCGATCTTGAAGTTTTGGACCTGACTTATGTGCCTCGCGATGTGAGCACCCTAAATTTTGGGTTCATTTTTTTATTTTTATTTATTTTTTGATTGATTTTAATTTCAATAAATATTTTATTCTGTTATTTATCTCTAAGTGTACTTTCCCGTGCCATTGATATTTGGAATGTCAGGTTTGTTCAACTCTGGAAATCTTCTTCATGAGTTTTGGAGTGGACAGGATTACCTTCATGATGGTATATAGTGTCCCAAACTTGTTCCCTTGTGCTCTTTTTGCTTCGCTGAACTTCGGGTCGATTTAGACCATTTGATTATTATTTATTTTCCCACTCTTTTCCTTGATCATTTTTAGCACGTTACCGTGACTTTTTAATTGGGAGCGCAAGACCAGTTATTTTTTTGAAACCAACTCCTCATTGATGATCTACTCGAGTCGCTCTTCACCCTTGACCTTCGTGTCCCACTCAGACACGTCATTTTGTGCTCCATTTGCTTCGCACAACTTTCCTGACGCGTGACCCGATTTTATTTCACTCCACGGCGTCACATTCATTTTCCAACTTGATTTGTGGGTCCCCTGTCGACCAAAACCTGTCAGCCCCAATTATGGACATGGCCCACATTGAGCCTACTACCCGTCCGCCACTTGTGTCCCATTTATTGGAATCCCCATGTGCTACTTATTCACTCATGATCATTAACGCCTAATTTTAATTCGATTTTTGCACAATGTCCGGTTTTGATCCAATCCGGCTCCACCAAGTCCAGTCCAGCTTTGTGTTGCCCTCCATCATGACACCCTCATAATTCTTGCCCAAAAATATCAAGTGCTTATTTTTCCCTATTTTTAATATTTAATGGGAATTTCTATTGATTTTAATCCTTATTGGCATGGCCTATTCTTGCCATTTAAATCCTAGCCATAGGATCCTTCCAATTATTCCTATCCTTTAATTCCCCATTCACTTTTCCCCAACCCCTTAGCAGCAAGGGTGCCGGCCCTAATTATGAGGAGAGCAACCTTTCTCTCTCTTTCTCTCTTTCTCTCTCACATTTATTATTTCACTCATTACTTTCTCTCTCTCTCACTATTCTTTTTCCTACACAACAACAACACCAACTACAACAACAGCAACAAGCCATTGCACCAGCCCGACCTCCTCCCCTCTTCCCTGGCCGGACCTCTCCCTCCGGCGTGGCTTCGCCGCCGGCCACCTGGCCAACCAGGCCGAGCTCCTCCAGCTCCTTCTCCTTCTTCACCTGGTCATCATCATCATCAATGTCACCGCCAACACCATCAACATCAACCGCGGCCACCACCATCAGCTAGCCACACCACCACCTCACCCCCTCGCCGCCGTGCTCCACCCCATGCCGGCCGACCACGCCTCCGCCGTCGCCAGCCAGGCAGAGCAGCGCGCGAGCCTCGGCCAGCAGTGCACAGGCGCGCGCGCGCGAGCCACCGTCGTGCATCGCTGTGCCGCCGCGTGGGCCGCCGTGGCTCACCGTGGGTGCACCCCACTCCGACGAGTCCTCCCCTGACGGCTACCGTCCTCCGGGACGCGCCGTTGAGGCGATTCGTGCATTTTGCACAACGTCCCGTCGTGACGCGCGCGGAATTGAGTTCGTTTTGGCGCTCCATCGCAGCAACTTCGTGCGCATTTTCCCGGAGATCCGATCGTTGGATCGGCGATTTTTTCGCTCCGTCACAATCTCGGTATATCCACCTTCACTCATGTCAAATTTTGTCCGTTAATTTTATCGTTTGATACATCAAAACCGGCCACCAAGTTGACCGTTTAAATTGTATTAAATTTGGACAGTTTCGCGGGGCCAACTTCGTCAGCTTGTATCTCCTCTACCGCAGCTCCGTTTGGCATGCTACCAGTTCCTGTGCGAAGCTGGTATAACCCTCTTACTACCCCTCCAGTTTCGTTTCATTGTGAGCTTGTTTGATTGGTTGAATTCGACGCCAAAGTTGGCCGTCCGAATTCGTAATTTCCAACTTGTAAAATTCTATTTTTGAACACGGGACTCTAGATTTCATTTATGACACCACCATTAGACTTGTGGCGTCGTTCTGGCATGTTTTCATATAAAATTTGTTAGATTTAGAGAACGTGGGCCCTGGCACATTTTTCGGTGCAAAGTGGGTCCCACATTCTGGGTCAACGGGACTTTTTGACGCCGGCTCATCGGAATCCAATTCCGGATATACTGTTGAGTTTGTATCGTCATTCTGGACTCGTTGACATATAATTTGCTAGGTTTTGGTGGACATTGGATTGGACACGCATTTCGGTGTAAGTCGGATACCAATATCCGGGTCAACGGGTCATTTTAAGATCGGCTCATCGGAATCCAATTTCGGAGATACCGTTGAGTTTGTATCATCATTCTGGACTCGTTGACAGGTAGTTTGCTGAGTTTTGAGAACTTTGGCTCCGGCACGCATTTCCGTGCAAACCGGAATTCCAAGTTCTGGTCAACGGACCAAATTGAGATCGGGTCAACGGAATCCAATTCTGGAGATACCGTTGGGTTCGTATCGTCATTCTCGTTTCGTGGACATATAATTTGTTATATTTTATAGACTTGTTTTCTTGCACATTTTTCGGTGCATAACGGCTCCGACACGGACACCGTTTTGACCCGAAATTACATTTTTTGCCCTTGTGTCCAAAGTTGGACCGTTGGGTAGGCTATCCTAGCTAATTTGACCATTCTGGACACGTTGGCGATGTTTATTTCATCGTCCGACAATGTTTGTTGATAGTTTCTCTGAGTTTAGCCTCTTTATAATTAATTAATAATTAATTCTTATAATGTTCGTATTTCGGGATTAGTACAACGAAACTGAGATCAGTCAATTCTAGTGATCTCACATCGCTGAAATTGACAAGATGGACACGTGGATCACTATAATAAGATTATCAACTTTACCGATAATCTTCTTACCTCGATTTGTGTGACGTAAGTTTCGACAGTACAAATAACGAAGTACACTTTATATTAGACTAGAATTGACCCTGTTTGACCAGAGTTGACCAGTTGACCCAAAGTCAACTGTAAGTCAATGCTTGACCTAGTTTGACTAAATTATTGACCGAAGTTGACCTAGAGTTATTTTGACTTAGAAGAACCTAGGATAAAATAGATTATTGTGGATTCATTTATTACAACTTGAACACCTTGTAACCTGTGTTGCTTTAAATAGGACTCTGTGGCTTCAGTCGGACCCCCTATACTTATCAGCTGTTCAGGTTATCAGGCGAGTACATTCTCTGATCATTTCATATCCTGCTTAGAACTATTTCCTGCAGTAGATTACTTTACTTGTACTGTCACGTTGGTCACACGGATTGGTACTATATGGATCCCTTCTTGAGATGTTATCCTTAGGGAGCATCGGATACTACATGTTCTGTGCGTTTCACTTACATGTCGTATCACTATGCTTCACAGGTTCTTCGATCACTTGTGACTATATACTCTTATGATCACAGAGTCTCCTAGAATCTCTTATCCCATTCACTGGGTATCCTAGAATCTCCTAGAATCCCCATTTTTGGGACTTCCATGTACCACCCTTCGGGGGCTTTGCATGTAATCATAACATAACTTGGTTGGATCCTTGTGTACTGATTGGGGGTACGAGGGAGTAGAATTGGACATGTGAATAATACCCAAGTAGTATCTTATCAGAATCTCTTCCATAGTGTCTTATCAGAATCTCCTATGCCATTTACATGTCTATATTGTACTCTGACTCACTAGCCACATGTTAGTTCTCTATTTATAGTAGATATTTCTATTACAGCTCTCTCTCTGTTTACATACAACATTTCTTTCAGTACCTGTATCTTACTTTACTGCATGATTATATTTTCTAACTTGCTATGAACTGTTGAGATGTAATAGTGCTCGCTCCTGTCCTGACTGGACCTGTTGATAAATTTTACAGATAGCTTGGAGGTTGCCTGCTAGCCTAGAGGAGACACTTTAGAGGTTGTTTAGATAGTTATTCCATTTGTCTGGAGTTGTATTTACTTTGTGGATTCCTGTATTTGAGTTTTGAGATGTATTTCTGGGTTTATGTATCTTAGACACTTAGACTTCTATCTCCTGTATCTCTTTTGGATTTCATGCTTTATCTATCTTTATCATGCTCTACCTTAGATGTGATTGAGACTGTATCTGCTGTGTCACCCCCATTCGGGGAGTATAACTGCTTAGCATTATATTGTTAGATGTTGTGACCTAGGACAGCGTTCTACCGCCGACACTGCGGCATAGGCTGGGCGTCGTTACGTTCTCGTACCCTAACAGTGGGTGCGGGTCGTGACACGTTTTTAGTGGTGGCCCATGCAGGTCGAGTTTATGTAGTGGTATTCGAACTAGAGTACCACTACAGCCTGCAGTAGGATTAGGATATATTTTGAAGGTACTCAATCATAGTTAGGAATCCTTGAGAGATTCCTGGGACGACCCTTGAGAATCTTGTTTAACTCCGATTTGAAAACTCTTTTTCCTTGATTTGATTTATCTTTACCTTCTGTTGTTGAATTTGATTTTGATGGATTATTATTGAATTTGAGTTCGTATTTATTGATTTTGATGAAGATTGTGGGATTTTGAATCTTGATGTTAGCTGTAGCCTCCGAGTTTGTATTTTGATGGATTTTATTCATTTTTGAATTTTGATGTTTGTTGATAAATTGATTTGTTTTTTTTTTGGTATTCATTGTTGATTTAATTTAATTTTTGACAAGATAAAATTATATGAGCTAGGTCATCTAAGTTTTGGAATCTAGTCTTCTATAGTCACATTAGCCAGCATGGTGAGGACATATAGTCTGATTTTGGATATTTTTCTCGGGTGTGGGAATTTAAGGTTTTTGCAGCCAAGCTAGCGGCATCGCGAAAATGTTAAATACCATGATTCTAGAGGTATGTGCATAAGTCAAGGACTCTGTGATTATCGTAGCCTTGCTTACTAGTATGACGAGGATTTAGAGTACCATGATTTTGGATAGACGCATATGATTATCAGATTGTACCTTAAATATTTTTGAACATGTTTTTGCGGCTCTTGTTTCGGTCATTAAAAAAAAGGAATTTTTGTTGTTTTGTTTTGTTTTGTTTCTCCTTGTTTACTTAGGATGTAGCTTTAGCTATTTTTATAAACCTTGTGTAACTTCTTACAAATTTATTTTTTCTTAATACAATAAATCAGTGATTTTGCTAGGCCTTATTTTGGATTTGATATTATAGCTCTGATTTCAAAATGGGTTCCTCTTTTAAACAGATAAGCAGAACAGATTCTTTCATCATTTTTTTTCCTGCCAGTATTTTATTACCATCATTCCTTGTCTTGTATACCCGTCATGATTACATCAACTCCCTGTCTCGTATATAATTCTATCAGCTGTACCTTGAAAACTCTTGAATCTTCATATTATTTTGCCTGAGAAATGTTGAAGAAATAACGTGAACCATCTAGTGTGGAAATGACGTAATTGGTTATCATAGGATGATTTTGTAGGAATCAGAATGTTGGATGTCTAATAAAAAAATAATTTGAAATGGAGATGTGGTAAAGGTTTAAAATGAAATCGAGGGATAAATGTTATCAATTTAGAAACAATCACGGAAAGTTGGTTATGAATAATTCATGGATGTATTTCAAAACTAATGAGGATGTTCGAGGTCAACCTAGTTTTGAGAACTTAGAAAATCTTGGTTATTGATTCTGGAAAAACTTTTACTCTGAGGCTATGTAAAAAAAAAAAAATTTAAAAAAAAGGGAGAAGTGAGAATTTTTATTGTATTAAATGATTATGCGAAATTGAACTAGATATTGTAAGAGGGTGACTAGAGACAGAGAGAACACAAGGATTTTACGTTATAGAAATTATTTTAGATGATTGGGAGAAATTGTGGAATTCAAAAGGATAACATTTGAAGGTAAACGTTGAAGAAAATATGAAGGTTGATTTATAAATAAGAATAAATTTTGTGTGATATAGTGGTATTGGAGTTAAATTAAATACGAGACTTGATTTAAACAAATTCAAGGATTTCATAAACTGGATTTAGGGGTTTCGGATCTAAATTTAAAACGAGGTGAAGGAATTTGAAATTTTGATTAAATAAATAAGTGTTGACTCCTAAAAAGAGGGGTATGCTTCGTAGAAAATGTTTTAGAAGTTAGAAATTTTGTCTATGGTGATCGTGGTAAAGGTTTAGATGACTGAAGGTTATAAAATTTCGATGATAGCCATATGAAGGTTGAATTTTCATATTGGGACTTGTGAGAAAAAAAAATGGTTTGGCAAAAGATAAACTGATAGTATTAGAGAGGGATGATTTGCTGACTTCGTATGAAATCTTTTCCTGTTTTCTCTAAAAAGGGTTTTTCAATACCATTAAATCCTAGTTTTCTTAATCACGACCAAATCGACTTCGATTATCTTTTCTTATCATATTTATATCTTGGGTTGTACTTAATTGAATTAAATTTGATTGTGACCTGAATCTCTATCCTTGTATGCTCGATCTCAGACTTTGTTGAACCTGTCCTCCATATTGCCTAAATCTTGATTTTCTCCAATTTGATCAACATAGGTCGTATCGAGACTAAATATTCTCAATATGTATTGTGATTGAAATTTTCCATGGAATTGGCTTTCAATTCCTAACTTTTGAATTTGATTTTCTGCACCCTTTATAGATAATTGGTAGTTACCTTTATTTTATTTTATTTTTGATAAGCACCAGTTTTCATATAGGATGGTAGACCGTCTTACAATTTTGATGATTTGCTATTTCTGTATCTTTTCTCGTTTAGCACCCTAGATTGCTTGTGTGTTTTGATACCCTATGACCGTTTTGGTATTAGCACGGCTAGTATACCTAGATGAGACTTTCAATACCACCATATGCCATGACCCTGTATGCCGTTCTTTTTTGATGGCATGATTTGTTTAAGTTCTGGGACTTTGATTGTGGGGGTTTGACCTAGAGGGAGTATGGACATTTTAATTTCGAGGACGAAATTTTTATAAGGTGGGTAGGATCTGAGCACCCTAAATTTCGGGTTGATTTTTTTATTTTTATTTATTTTCTGATTGATTTTAATTTCAATAAATATTTTATTCTGTTATTTATCTTTAAGTGTACTTTCCGGTGCCATTGATATTTGGAATGTCAGGGATGTTCAACTCTGGAAATCTTCTTCATGAGTTTTGGAGTGGACATGATTACCTTCATGATGGTATATAGTGTCCCATCCAAACTTGTTCCCTTGTGCTCTTTTTGCTTCGCTGAACTTCGGGTCGATTTAGACCATTTGATTATTATTTATTTTCCCACTCTTTTCCTTGATCATTTTCAGCACGTTACCGTAACTTTTTAATTGGGAGCGCAAGACCAGTTATTTTCTTGAAACCAACTCCTCATTGATGATCTACTCGAGTCGCTTTTCACCCTTGACCTTCGTGTCCCACTCAGACACGTTATTTTGTGCTCCATTTGCTTCGCACAACTTTCCTGACGCATGACCCGATTTTATTTCACTCCACGGCGTCACATTCATTTTCTAACTTGATTTGTGGGTCCCCTGTCGACCAAAACCTGTCAGCCCCAATTATGGACATGGCCCACATTGAGCCTACTACCCGTCCGCCACTTGTGTCCCATTTATTGGAATCCCCATGTGCTACTTATTCACTCATGATCATCAACGCCGAATTTTAATTCAATTTTTGTACAATGTCCAGTTTTGATCCAATCCGGCTCCACCGAGTCCAGTCCAGCTTTGTGTTGCCCTCCATCATGACAACCTAATAATTCTTGCCCAAAAATATCAAGTGCTTATTTTTCCCTATTTTTAATATTTAATGGGAATTTCTATTGATTTTAATCCTTATTGGCATGGCCTATTTTTGTCATTTAAATCCTAGCCATAGGATCCTTCCAATTAATCCTATCCTTTAATTCCCCATTTACTTTTCCCCAACCCCTTAGCAGCAAGTGTGTCGGCCCTAATTATGAGGAGGGTAACCTTTCTCTCTCTCTCTCTTCCTCTCTCACATTTATTATTTCACTCATTACTTTCTCCCTCTCTCACTATTCTTTTTCCTACACAACAACACCAACTACAACAACAGCAACAAGCCATTGCACCAGCCCGACCTCCTCCCCTCTTTCCTGGCCGGACCTCTCCCTCCGGCGTGGCTTCGCCGCCGGCCACCTGGCCAACCAGGCCGAGCTCCTCCAGCTCCTCCTCCTTCTTCACCTGGTCATCATCATCATCAATGTCACCGCCAACACCATCAACATCAACCGCGGCCACCACCATCAGCTAGCCGCACCACCACCACACCCCTCGCCGCCGTGCTCCACCCCACGCCGGCCGACCATGCCCCCGCCGTCGCCGGCCAGGCAGAGCAGCGCACGAGCCTCGGCCAGCAGTGCACAGGCGCGCACACGCGCGGCGGGCCGCCGTCGTGCGCCGTGCGCCGCCGCATGGGCCACCGTGGCTCGCCGTGGGTGCGCCCCACTCTGACGAGTCCTTCCCTGACGGCCACCGTCCTCCGGGACGCACCGTCGAGGCGATTCGTGCGTTTTGCACGACGTCCGTCATGACGCGCGCGGAATTGAGTTCGTTCTGGCGCTCCATTGCAGCAACTTCGTACACGTTTTTTCGGAGATCC
>JANAVB010040018.1:423888-491592 GCA_029216955.1 Iris pallida | reverse complement strand
ATCTCATCCATAGTAATTAGGGCATATATCCTCAGGGCAAGCATCTGTAATATTTTTAACGTATCCAGTCAGGATTGGAACGAGCATAACTCATCTAGAAATTACAAGTAAATGGCAAAGACTATAAAACAGTTATAGACAGTTATATGATGAAGCATAAAAGTTTAGACAGGTATGATGTAGAGCAACAATTAAAGTACAAGGGAAATAATATAACGAATCAGAAGATCATGGCAATGGAGACTGTAAATAAAAATCTAGCTGAACTAGAATAGTGGTGATATAAGTCCAGACAGTATAATATAGACAAGTGTGATCCTAATGTGAGTCTAGTACAACATGAGTCGAGTGTAATCCCAATCAATGTTTCTAGTTGGGTGGTTCGAGTAAGGTGATACCAGTAATGATCATTGTGATGATCCCGGTATGATAGTTCTAGTGATGATTCTAGACAACACTCCAAGTGTGTTTTAAAATACTGAGATCGACATGTAAACAGCTAGGGGTAAATTCGGCACATCGCACACTAATCAGGTGAGGGATGGCTATCGTTCGAGTATATTTCACAGGGAGGTGGTTCGAGTATTTAGGAATATTTATATGTCTACTCAAGTATTTCCTTGTCCGACAAATACAAGTGAATTCATAATCCGACACATAAATCGAGAACGAGTCCTGCCAGCACATGAAGATGCTTGTAGTGATTCGAGTGGTGGTTCTAGTAATTGAGGAAAGACAAGTAAAGTATGTGTGTCGCATACATGAATTTGGAAATACCAATCCATATTTGTAACAGACAATCACATAGAACTAACTAGCACTAAAATACAGTAATCAACAAGTAAATAAAATAACTATCAGAGAATGTACTCGCCTGATACCCTGAAAGACTGATGAATATCAGATGTCCGAAATGGAGTCAAAATGTCCTAAATAGAGCAATACAGGTTAAAATGTGTTTAATATAAATTAAAAGAAGTTTACAATGCATCCTATATGATTTTAGGTCATTCTAGGCCAAAGTCAACTCTTGGTCAACTCTGGTCAACCATTCTAGTCAAACCTAAGCCAACTAGTCAATCAGTCTAGAGTTTGGTCAAACTTAAGTCAACATGTCAATTTTAGCCTATTAGAGTCAATTATAGGTCAAGGTTGACCCACAGTTGACTTTGGTCAACTTGGTCAACTAACTAGTCAAACCTTGCCTAGTTAGGCCTATAGGGTCAGTTTTAAACTAGACTAGCCATAGGCTAATATACTTAAGATATCAAAACCTATATCAATATATATACATAAAACTCAATCTATCATATATATATAAAGGAAAAGAGGAAAATTGAAATAGGCATTTGTGTGTGTGTGTATATGTTTACTGTGAGGGAAGGGAGCTGCTGGACCATCCTGATATAACCACAGAAAACCAACAAAGGCAACCCCAATCACAAGTGAACGTATAAGATATAATATATACACACATTATATATCAAGGTATATATATATATATATATATATATATATATATATATATATATATATATGTATATATAGAGAGAGAGAGAGAGAGAGAGAGAAATAACATAGGAAAACTTATACACATACAATATATATTCAAAACATTACCATGTAAACTATATAACAACTAACATTCCCAAAACTGGGAACACATCTCCCAAACGGCAAGTAAATCATAAAGTTTATATGTAAGAAATATATATGTATACATATATACTATACTATATACATATAGGTATATATATATAAATATACATATAAAGAAAAGGTATGAATTTGAAGTAACATCAAAACTAGCAACTGACTATCAAATATACCAACTAAAACACAACAAACGGGAACAAAACCTAAATCACTCTCAGCCATACTCAGGGAAATACCAAAACCTGGACAGTACACAAACATATAGGCTATATATGTATATACATTAACATATACATAGATACATGCAAATATACATATATATAAACATGAAAAATTAGGGAAAAGTGTGTGAAGACATGTGTCAACATGTGAGTGTCATGAACGTGTCCATAAAGTGTCGGATGTCCAAAACAGCATGTCAGTAGTGTGTCAAAACCTGTATGCAGTGCTCGTGCACGTGTGTTGAGCACTGTAGGACTCGTTGTGTCCAACGAGAAGCCTCGTACTCGTGTCCATGGGTTGCCTAAGTATAGGGCTAGGTGTTGAACACCCTGCCTCGAGTCCACGTGTCCGAGTGTCCGAGTTATAAACCCGTGTCAGGGCTAAAAACTCGCGTGTGCACAGCAGCCCGAAATCCATGCGGGTATGGTAACTTCATGCACACTCAACGAAACCTCATAAAATTTTGTGAGCATATGGGCAGAGGTTGCCCCCACGTGTCCACCAATTTTCAGCCCAAACCGAGTTGTGTCCATCGAGTTATAGCACTCGAGATACAAGACAGTGCACGGGACAATGCACGGGCCTCGTGTTACGTCCCCGTGTCCAATTTCGACACGAAAATAGTGTCAAAATAAATCCATAAAATATGTTTTGGAATCCCCTCATATAGGGCTACAATAATATGAAATTAGTTTTGAAAAATAACAACTTTTAATTCTTAGAGACATTTCATCGAACACATGTTATAATACACCGACACGTCTCCGATACATATATTAGACGGACACAAAATCTTACCAAACTACATCTACAGGTCTAGGGTACCTAGATGCATGCTTCTATGAAGAGAAATCAGAATTTAAAAGAGTTTATAAGCATTTACCTATTGAGTGTTGGAATCTCAATGCAAAAGTCTTCAAAATGCCTCGACACCCAAAATCCTACGGTCAAATGACTCCAATTCTTTGCTAGCAAGACTCCAAAAACTTCCCCTCCTACCAAGGATTGCAAAGCAATTCGTTTGGTCTAATTTGGATGAGAATCGAAGAATGGAGGCTACATTGAAGAAGGTGGAAATTAGGGTTTTGCAAAAATGGCTTGGTGGCTACATGATGTGTTTATATAAGAGGGAGGGCTGTGTTAGTCGGCCACATGCTGGAATTAGGGTTAGGGTTTAGTCATAAGGCCCAACTGCAACTTAAGTTAATAAAAAGCCTTTTTAGCAAAAGCCCAAAATGCAAATAACTAAAAACTCTAAAAATGACTTAATAAGTTTCCTAATTTAGAATAGAACTTAAATTCTAATCTAAAATGATAACTATGACTCTAATGACATGGTTAGTCTCTAATCATGGTTAGCTAAGGTTAAACCAAATTACTAACACAAAAGCACGAACTAAAATATTATAAAATAATAAAAATTTCAAAAATCACACAATTACCAAAATATCCCTATTCTAGAAAAGTTGTGGTTACAATCCCCATAACTTCATACCCCAGATTTCATCTCTTATTCATTACTCAAGTTCTCAATCTTTACTTTAACATGCATTCACCCCATTATGCTTGTTGTCCCAACTCACTCACCTTCTTATATAAAACTTAAGTTTCAACATAATTCTCCTCATGAACAGCCACATATGCCTAATCTACCTATGGTTGCAGCAAGGTTATCCAAAGAAAATATAGGCACACATATGTGGACATTTTTTATGCCTACCATTCTCTCATCCTTTCCAAGCAGGCACAACACCAATACAAGGCTTCCTATGCTCCACGCACTCATCTTGCAGGTAAACAATCAATAACATCCGCCCTACATAGGTGCACGAAAGATTAACTACATATAAGTACGTACACGTACTGTCATGTATACAAGAAATATGTATATATGACTATAACCCTAACATCTTATTCTCCCATATGTCCTATGATATCATGGCCATCATAATGCTATTAAACTTTTATATACACTTAGCTACCCCATATACACACACATGAAGAATCACAGATGGTAGAGAAATGTTTTAATGAATCTTAGCTACTCGAAGGAGAAGGGAGAGTGACCAAGAAGAGAAGAGGATGCTATTCGGGAAAGGATGTCGATAATTCGTTTTGCCGAGCTACCGGAATAACGACGATACCGCAGTCACAAGCGGATGCAAAGAGGCTCCGCCATCATTTGTACGAAGAACACTGACACGTTGGTTCGATGTTGAGGCTGAGTGGCGATGGAGAAGATACAGATCCTCATGCACCGAAGGCTTTTCCTACACGCCGACTCCTCTAGAGGTGGTCACGAGTAAAAGCAAAGCAAATTTGGACGATGGCTAGGGTTTACTTGGGGAGGGTGGCAGCCCCTTAGGGTTTAGGAAATAGTGAAGGAGAAGGGATTATATAGAGGAAGGATGAGAGTTGTTACTTAGCGGAGGAGAGGTACGAGCATGCTTGCGTCTATGCAGTATCTGTAGGAAAGTAGCTATACGCTGGTTTGAACCTCCACACTTCAAGCACTGCCCATTCACCGACCGACACACTTCCCGAGTGTGCCCTCCCTTATCGCAATAAGTACAACCCACTGGTGCCCCTTGGCGCTGTTGATGGAGAGAGTATCTGTGGGAAAGTAGCAAGTCATTTTATAAGTGGCCAATCAATCCTATGGCTTTCTATAGACTGTCTGGGTTATCTTCGTAATGCTTATATATATATATATATATAAGCTATGATCCAGGTCCCTTCTTTGCTCTCTGGCTAGGAGCGACGGCTGCCAAATATCCTACATCGGGTGGTCCACTCCAGGTAGGTCTGATTTTGCGGCTCGGTGTCCCCGGCGCCCTCTCCCCGTAGTCTTCTCCGGTGAGACCCCCTGGTTCACCGACGTGCTTCCCCCCACTTTCCCCTGCTCCGTGTTGGAGTGTTGTCATCCTCGTCCGGCCACCCTAGCGGTTCGTTGCCCGGTCAGCTCCGGCGTGGACGGGCCCCCATCAGGGGTCGAGCCTCCGTCGGGTCTCCTCCAGTGGCTGCTCTTGCTTGGTCGGTGGACTAGCTCGCCCTCTTGGGGCTGGCGGTCCCGTCTAGCGCTCGGACCGCCCCATCCTCGGCCAGATTGGCCTGGCTCTCCGCCAGTCCAACCTCTGCCTCTACTTCGGGCTACGTGCCCTCTGCCTCCTCTTCGGGTGGCATGCTCCTCAGTGGTAACATAGCTTCCCCCATATCTAGCATCCAACCCTCGGGAGTCGTTCCTCTGTTCTCCTGCTCACATTTGAATTCGAACCCGATCTTGCCATCCTGGGTACCCAGTCAGCTGGGCCAATCATTTGGTGCTAGCCTGTTGGCGCAAGTCAGTGTTGCGCTATTCTCTTCCACCCTAGCAAGTTGTCGCTAGTCAGTGTAGCGCCTTTCGCCACCACCCCTCCGGTGCCACTAGATGAAGCGCCATCCCACCCATGCACACGACAGCGCTGCTCTATCCTCTTTCGGTATAGCGCTCGAGCCTCCACTCCTTGCACTTAGCGATGTTGCGCTATCTGCGTCGGAACAGGCACCTGCGCCATTCGATGAGCGCTTCCCCCTGCCCGCCTCGGCGTGCCTCTCCTCCATACGTCGATTGTCTTCTGTCGCCTCTTCCCCACTTTCCCTCTTCCTCCTTCCTCCGTGTCGTCCACCCCTGCGCTCGTCCATTCAGCACAATCTGGTCCGGTGCCTGCCCCTTCTTCGTACTCCTTTCCTGCGCCTCATAAGGGTGCGCTACCTTCCTTAACGCCCCACCAAGCGCTCACCTCGTTTGCACCCAACACCTTTAGTGCCTACCCTCAGGTAGCGCCCACCTCCTCTTCGCTCCAAGCCCTCGCGCTTGTCAACACTGGTAACAAGCGCCCCTCGGCCCCGCCTCCTTCTTGCACCCCTCGGACCTTTGCTGATGTTACTTGACCTGACCGATCTGCTAAGAACTCTTCCATCATCAGCGATGTGGTACTCCCAAAGTTCGAGGTTTCCCCATCGACAGACGTACAGGATATTATTGTGCCCTTCTCCTTCGAAGAACTAACCTCCCTTGTCGGGACCTTCTCACACACCTTCATCCTTAAGTTCTCCTCTGGTTGCCCCAAGCTATTGTCACGACCCGTACCCTAGAGTAAGGGCACAAGAAGTAGGTACGTCCAGCCTATGCCGCAGTGTCGGCGGTAGAACGCTGTCCTAGGTCAAACATCTAACAATATAAAGGTACCTGTATAGTATATATACTCCGAAAGGAGGTGACATAGCAAATACAGTCTCAATCACATCTATGGTAGAGCATGATAAAAGATAGATAAAATATGAAATCCACAAAGAGATACCGCAGATAGAAGTCTAAGTGTCTAAGATACACAAACCCAGAAAATATCTCAAATCTCAAATACAGTAATCCATAAAGTAAATACAACTCAAGACAACTAAAATAACTATCTATACAATCTCTACTGTGTCTCCTCTAGGCTAGCAGGCAACCTCCAAGCTATCTGTAAAATTTATCAACAGGTCCTGTCAGGACAGGAGCGAGAACAATACATCTCACGCAGATCATAATAGGTTAGAAAATATAACGTGCAATAGAGTAAGGTACATGAAACGCTGAAAGAAGATGTATATAAAAAACAGAAGGATATGATAATAGGAAATATCTATATATGATAAGTAAGAACTGTAAGCAATATGTGATTTAGAGTACAATATGGTTATGTAAACGGGTTAGGTTATACAATAAAATGGGACTCCTTTGTACGTAGGTGTACAATGGATATATACAATTTCTTATACAATATGATTGATCACATAACCATTTCTACTCTCCCTCCCTAATCATTACACAAGGATCCAATTCAGTTACGTTACCTTATACAATGGCTTGTACAGTAGAGCTCAATGTGATAATGAGAGTACAATATGCACAATGAGTGTACAATGATAAGGGTATTCAATAAATACAATATGTTAGTGAAACACACATCACAATATGTATTTAGTGAACACAAAGGAGATAACATCGCAAAAGTAGATCCATATAGTACCAATCCGTGTTACCAATGTGTCAGCATCAAGTAAATTAACCTATGGCAAGAATAGACGTTCTAGCAAGTATGAAACGGTCAGAGAATGTACTCGCTTGATAACCTGAACAGCTGATAGGTATAGAGGTCCAAACTGAAGCCACAGAGTCTTATTTAGAGCAACACAGGTCAAGATGTATACGAGAGATGATAAATTAAATGTACAATGCATCTGCATGCTGTCTAGGTCAAACTAGACTAAAGTCAACACTTGGTCAACTCTAGTCAACCACACTAGTCAAATTAGGTCAACTAAGTCAAGTCCTAGCCCAAACAAGTCTAACAAGTCTCACTAGGCCTAACCAAGCCTAGGCTAGCACTCACACAATCACAAGACAATGTGAACCACAATAATGCATAATATAAAATAGATAATATATGTAAATACATACCTTCATACATACATGCATATCCACATTACATACATATTTATATATATAGGCATATGTTACATCATGCATATTTACATAGTTACATAGATATATACATTCATGCACATTTACATACATACTTTTATACATTATATATGTTAACATTCATTACAATGCATTATATTTTACTTATACCTTTGATTCATTCATTCATTCATATATGATATTCATTTATGCATATTACATACTTACATGCATCTATACATTATATATATTGTATATAACATGTAAAAATAGAAGAGGAAAAAATGGAGAAAAGCTGAAATGGAAAGGGAAGGAAAGGAAAATATAAGGAAAAGGAAAAACAGTAGACATATACATGCTTGCATCATATATTCTACATTACCATACATGGTATCATTACATGTATACCTTGCATTTATGCATTGCTTACATACATTATATTAATTGCATTCCTACATGCTTGCATTCAACCATATATATACATTAAAGTAAAGAGGATATATATCATATATATATATATATATATATATATATATATATATATATATATATATATATATATATATATCATTTCATTCATCTAACATATCATGTATTACATACTCTATATTCATTTAATACCCATACTACATAGGCTCATAGGTTACACAAAATGCATATATCGTATAGTCACTCTTCTACTTAAAACCAATACTGTACCAATCGGGCATTCAATAAATTCTAAGATTAAAGTATGTCGTAGCCCTTCGTGTTAGCTTTCCGAAACTTCAAACGGATCGCATTTTCGTGTCCGGAAGCTTCCGAAATCGCAAAAATACCGAAACACGTTCGTCTTTCGTACAGCTGACACTCAAATAATTCTACAGAAAGTTACATAAAGAATTTGGTATCTTAAAATATACATTTGGAAAGCTAACTTTGATACGGTTCTTTTAAAAAAAATGAAAGATAAATCAGAGTTCTAAGCTAAAAGTTATGACATTTTTAAGTTACTTTGGTTTATAAAAACGTGGATGAATATTATGACGAATTTGACAAAAGAACACATATAGGCCAAGATACTTGGATACATACATAGGTATCCAAATGAAACTCATTCTAACCATCCTAACTAAGATAAATCCACTCTCTAACCATTCTAAAACTGAATTTAAATATCTATATAAACTATTATCATTCATACATACACATGTGGTGTCCTAATTTGGGATCTATCAAGTAGGACACAAGACACATATCTAAAATCCTCAAGAGAGCTCCAAATGGCCTCAAATTTGAATCTAAATGGGACACATGCATGAGGATGGATCTGACGGATTCAAAACTAATTTATATGCAAAGAAAATCGATTTAGAGGATGGATTTTACCTATTGGGAGTGGAATCCTAATGAAATCCTTTAGGACACGGCTCCGATACGAAGATCCCTCAAAGTGGACACTCCTCCTTGCACTCCTCTTCCAATCCTTGGTAGCACCTTTCTCTTGGAGAATGGAAATGATTGAGGGAAGGTTTGGTGAAGGAATGATTTGATTTGGAGATCAAATCAATGGGAAGGCTCTCTAAAATTAGGGAAGAACAAAAGAAAAATAAAAGAGGCAAGATTGTAATGAATAAAATGAATCATTCTCCCCTAAAGGTGGCTGCCATAAAGAGTCTATTAGGGCTAATGGGAAATGTCCTAATTGCCCCTCTCTAGTCTTATATGGTTAAGTCTAGACTAGGTTCAAGTTTGGGGTCAAAATGATCTAGTTTTGAGTCTCTAACTTAACCATTCTAACATGATAAAAATTAGTTTCATTAACTAACTTAAATGTTGGATTTTGTGGGCCATGCTTAACTTAATATTGGGTCTCATCTAGAGTTTAAGCTACCCGGGTCACAAAACAAGTCGAAACGAGACGAAACTCAAACCCGACTAAACAAATCCAATAAAAACAATATTAAAAATAGAAAATTTTTCCAAAATATAAAAATATGAAAAATGACCAAAATTATAATATATCAATTTAAATATTATTAAAATAATCTAAAATTTACCAATTAATCAAAATCCTAAATAATTCAAAAGTCACAAAATGACTAAAATATCCTTAGCCTAAAAAGTTATAAATAGTCATTCTAATCACATGGTTAGGTCCCCATGGTCATGGTTAATCTCTAGGCTCAACAGTTCTAGGGTTCACTAGCTAACACATCAAAATTATAATTCACCAATTTAAAATAGTATTAAATTAATTAAAAATTTACATAAATCATAAATCCTATTATTAAATAATAAACTTTTACAAAAGTTCAAAATTACCCTCATTTTAGAAAAGTGGGTGTTACAGCTATTGTGGGTTCAAGAAGTAGTCGCCAACTAGGGTCTCAACTCCGATTATAGGGTTGCCCCGATTGACCCAAAATACATCCTCCTGCACTTATCTTCTGAGGATGACCATAAGAACGTCTGGACAAGAGGCACTAGCAGGATCGACTCTCAACTCATAAAAATTGTTAGGTGGACACCGGACTTCAACATAAAGGAGGACTTGGCTATCGTCTCCGTCTGGGTCATCCTATCAAACCCACCGTTGATATGCTTCGTCCCTGCAACCATGAAGAGGATCACCAACTCCTTTGGGACCTTCGTAGCTATGGTCGAAGAAACTAGCAACCTTTTTAAAGCCAATTATGCCAAAATTTGCATCGAACTAGATCTATCGAAGGACCTCCCCAACTCTATCCAAATTGCGCTAGGCAGCAAGATGCACACTCAACAAATCATATATGATAAAAATATTATCTTCTGCAAGCACTGCCACATGAGAGGACACTCAACTGATCTCTGCTTCAGAGCACACCCGAAGCTGAAAAAGAAAGCGAAGCCTAAAAAAAGCATGCAAGAGGTCCCCCTATCCACAAGCCTCCTTTACTTCCTATACCAAACTCCCACCTGCACTTCGAAGCTAGTGCAGAAAAATTTGACATTCAAGTTCAACCCCAGAAGAACAACACCTCTCTCAAATAAATGCCAGATTTAATCCTCATCAATAAATTTGACATCCTTTCCACAGACCACAACGATGGCAGTCAGGAGGTTGACTACTCAGAGGAGACCTTTGTGTCAGGAAGCGTTGCTGGATTGGAAGAGAACCCACCGTCTCTGACTAGTTCACACCTGAGCAACCCCCGTGGAACTCACTCCCCTACAGAAACCGATTCCCCTAACAAAGAGGACTCCCAACTTCCCGAACCTGAAGCCCCCCTCAAACCCCATTATCGAGCCGAGCATACATGCTGATCAACTATCCAACATATGTAGGGAACCGGTAGTCAGGCTGCAGCAAGCTATTGATGCTGGTTTTGCCAGTCCTAGTAACTTGTTCGACGCTTTGGCAGAGATAGAAGGAGAAATCTATCTGCCTTCACCAGCAGAATCGGCCGACAATGGCAAGAATATCGGTTCAAAAGCGACAAAATAGGTGGAATCCACACTAAAAAAATCCAACAAAGGACGCACAAAAGAGGCCACAACCATGACCACTAGATCTGCTACTAAGATCACCAACACCCCCACCTAAATGCTTAACATCCTATCATGGAATGTCCGGGACCTCACAAACAAACCTACCTTGAAAGGATTAAAAAGTCTCAAGAGAATTCACAATATCGACATCATAGTGATCATAGAACCTAAAATTCCTGTCACGACCCGCACCCGGTATAGGGGCACGAGAAGTGGGTACGTCCAGCCTACACCGCAATGTCGGCGGTAGTAAGCTGTCCTAGGTTGCTAACTAATCTCATGCAGTGAATATAAAAAGTACTTGTCCAGATATCAGCTCCAAATGGAGGGCAAGTAAAGGGTATGATCTACTCAAACACAGTCTAAACATAAAAAGATAACACAGAAGTTATACCTAAGGAATTAAAGACAACAACAACTAACTACTAAAATAATACACCAATACCTCAAACCAACTTAATACAGACTCAAAATCTTAAATTTAATACATCAAGCCAAAACATGAAAGCTAAAGTAGTCTACTAGCTAATCTCCTGAATTACTCCTGAGAGTCGGGACCAAAGGTAGCTAATCCCTCGCCAGGTCCATGGTAAGCAGGGCATGTGTCCTCAGGATTATCATCTGTAATATTTTCAACAGGTCCAATCAGGACGGAAACGAGTACAACTCATCTAGAAAAACCTAAGTAAATGACAAAGAACTATAAAGCAGTTATAGACAGTTTTATTGATGAGCATGGCAGTTTTATACAGGTAATGATGGCATAGAGAGGCAGTAAGATACAAGAAAAGAAAGGTAACTAGAACAAGAGAAGAATCATGACAATGAAGACTGTAATAAAAGCTAACTGAACTAGAATAATATGTACGAGTCCAGACAGTACGATATAAGTCTAAAGTAATCCCAGTGTGAGTCCAGTCCATATAATCTGATACCAGATAATTTCCAGTACAAGATGAGTCCAACAGTGATCAATGAACCAGGGTGAGTCCAACTATGATCTAACAGTGTGTTTTAAAATACCGAGGTCGACATGTAAACGGCTATAGGTATCAGGTACATCTCTCACTGATCGGGCAAGAGATGGCTATGCTTCCGGTAGATTCCAGTAGGAGATTCCGAATTTGGGGTATGTCTACATGTCTTACTCAATATTTCTCCGCCCAACAAGTGAATCCAAAATCGACAAAAAGAATCGAGATGAGTCTGGCCAATACGTGATGATTCCAGAAATGATTCCGGAATGATACTAATGACTCCAGTAATAGAGGCCAGCAAGTAAAGTATGTGTCGATACATGAATCCAAAAATATCCATACGTGTTGATACAGAGAATCACATAGAACTAACTAGAACTGAAATACAGTAATCGACAAATAAATGAGAGAATTATCAGAGAATGTACTCGCCTGTTACTCTGGAAAGAGTAGTGTAATATCAGATGTCTGTACCAGGGTCACAATGTCCTAAAATAGAGCAATACAGTTATGACATGTCCAAAATGAAGGTAAATAAAATCTACGATGCAATCTATATGAATTCTAAGCCAATCTAGGTCAAAGTCAAACTTGGTCAACACTACAGTCAAACTAAGTCAAATTAAGTCATACTAGGTCAAACAAGGTTAAACAAGTCTAATCTAGGTTAAAGTCAACCCTTGGTCAAATATTCTAGCCAAACTAGTCAAGTTATCTAGGGATTAGTCAATAATGGTCAGATTAGTCAATACTAGTCAACATGGTCAAAGTCTAGGTCAATCTTAGACTAACTAAGGTTTTGGTTAATCATAGACTAGTCAATAAGGTAATCAGGTCAATCTTGACTAATGGTCAACTTCTAGTCAATTTCTAAGGCTAACACAAATCATCATAGGCTAACATGTCTTAGAATACCTAAGATACTATACTACAATTACCTATACAAAGTATACCACACATAAATACATATAGTACAATACCAACCTTAATCCTATAATCAAGCTAATCCCATTCTCCAACTCGAGTCATGACTCAACTCTAAGTATCTCACTTAACCCCATACATATCTTCATCTATATAGGATTACCTTCATAATCCATATGGTCAACCTAATCATCTAGTTTAGTCAAACTCAAGTCAAATAGTCCTTCTATGTTCATCCAAGTCATTTTAGGTCAATTTGGTCAAGGTTTGACCTATAGTTGACTTTGGTCAACAATGGTCAATTACCTAGTCAAACTATGTCTTACTAGTCAACTAGTTAAACTAGTCATTTTAGGTCAATCCTAGTCAATTCTAGGTTAACTAGGTCAACTTTGACCTAAGGTTGACTTTGGTCAACCCTTAGTCAACAAGGGTCAACAAGTTGGGTTTTGGGCCATTAGGACTAGCCCCAAGCCATAGGCTAATAATCTTGGCCATAGGCCATAGTCATGGGGTTTCATAGAACCTATACCTAGTAGTTATACATATATTTATATATCTATATATATAGACTCTATCTACCTACTACCCATATGTCAAATAGGAATACTATATATAATACAACCCACATACATATATATATATAATATCACTACATGAGAACTAATACAAATATATATATCATATATATATACACATATATATTTATATATATATAAAACCTATTTATATATTACATATATATATATAGAGAGAGGGAAGAGAGAGAGGGATATAGAGTGAGAGAGTGAGAATGAGAGAGAGACAGGAAGAGGGGACAGAAAAGGAGAGGGGGGTTCCTGGAACCAAATCCAGCCCCCAAACACACACACACAGAGTACATATATACACTCCTATGTATTTACACACACAACTACACCTACACACTACCAATTATCCCCAAAACTCACCCACACTCACATATACATATATACTACGTATATACATACTAAAATACACTAGTACAATGTACAAAACATAATCAAAATCGATTTGAAAATCGATTTTGCAAAAACTAGAAATCCTAAAACCTGGAAACGGTGCACTGTGCACTCGAAAATAGGTAACTCGATTTACACTTACCAAACCGAGCTAAGGCTCGAACCCAAGGGTTGGTAACACTAGCCCCTAGTGTCCTCTAGTGTCTAGGGGGACTGACACGACACCACGACACATTTCGACGTGTCCACGACTCACAAAACCCAATCGGATAAACTCTGATACACACGCACACACACAGTATCGTGCACGCGTGCAAATCACCCTAGGACACGACACACACACTCTCGTGTCTCGTGCTCGTGCACGAATGTTCACCTAGGGGTTGTGCACGTGTCCAACACCCTGCACCATGTCCACGTTGATCCAGGACACGGTACGAAGACCGTATCAGTCGTAAAAACACGACTGATACGTGCGTTTCAGATCGCGTCGTGCACGCAGTCGTGCGTCTCGTGTTCGCAACACAGGACACGACACACCACGTGCTCGTGTCCACGTGTTCGCCCCATGATGGGCTACACACTCGTGTCACCACGAGGTGCCCAAGTGTCGTGTCCATGCGATACGACACGCACGAAGTTGGCCCCCGCGCGCGTGTGTGCTGACAGTGTACGACCAGTGCACGTGTCCGTGCTCTCTCGACACGACACCAACGTGTCTCAAACTCGAGGGGGGGCATGTTAGAGGTTGCCCCCTCCTCTGTGTCAATTTTCACATGTCCACGTGTCCCACAGTGTCCGTGCTAAGTGTCGAGTAGCAGGGCATGCACGCGTGGCCTCGTGCTGCGAGTTCGTGTCCATTTTGGACACGAACACAGCACAGAAATATTCTCAGTCAAGTTGTTTCGTGTCCTACATGTCTAGGGCTTCACAAAAGTGTAATTTGTTTTACAAAATAACAAAGTTTAATCCTAAGTGACATTTCACCAAATACTGCAATTAAGACACAGACACGTGTCCGATACGGACACCAAACCAAGCCTATTTCCTACCAAACTTGACCCACAGTTAGGGTATACCTATATGCATGCATTTATGAAGAGAAATCACAATATTAGCTAGGTTTATAGGTATTTACCTATGAGTGCAAAATCCTCAATATTAGACCTTTTTGAATGAAAACCCCCTTCAACTCCCAATGTCCAAAGCTCTACAAATCCTCGCTAGCAAGCCATAACTAGTATCCTCTAGTATAGGGGAGTCTAATGCAAGAAACTAGGCTCAATTTGGAGTCCAAATGATTAAGTGGTGAGGATGTGAAGTTGTGGGAAAAACTTGATTTTTGGTGTAAAGGAAAGGGGCTTTTGATGAGGGGGTGTGATTATATAGAGGGGGGTAGGGTGTTGGCTGCCATGGGGGGGTAGGGTAGATATTTAGGGTCCCCTCCACCTTGCTAACTTAGCCCCTAAGGCTTTGACTAGGTAGATAGATATTTCTAGGTTCTAAAATATCTAAAAATAAAATATCTAGATATTATCAAACCTAGATATTTACACATAGGTTAACATCTAACATTAGCCTCCTAGGTTAGTGACTAATCTCTAGGTTAGGGTAAACTAGGTTAGGGACTAACATGACACTAATCAAATAATTAAATAATAATAAAAACACATAAATCCAAATAATTCCTAATAAATCCTAAAAAATTACCAAAATACCCTTTAGGCTAAAAAGCCCTAATTTGATGTTCTAAACCTATGGCTAGGCTCACATGATCATGGTTAGTTTCTAGGTTATGAAATCTCTAGGGTTTACACTAGGGTTACACTAGTAAAATCACAAAGTCATAAGCCATGACTTAGAAAATAGTTTTAAATTAACTAAAATCATCAAAAATCATATCATGACTAAAACACCATGAATAAGTAATAAAAATAATAAATTTTCAAAAATACCCCAATTTCAGAAAACTGGGTCTTACAATTCCTCCTAAGAAACTCAAGTCCATTCTGCTGCAGTTGGATTTCTCCACCGCTATTGCTGGCAGCCATGACATATGGAACCTTCTCGTGGCAGATGTCAAGTGCGACATCATCCTAGACACGAGGTAGGCTCTCACGTGTCGGATGGAAAACCCCTTGCTTCATTCGCGGGCTCTCCTGTCCGCCGTCCACAGGAGCTGCGATATCACAGAGCACAAGTCGCTGTGGGACTCTCTGATCAGCATACATCTTAATCACACCAACCTTCCTTGGCTCTACGTAGAAGACTTCAATGCAGTTACTTGCAAGGAGGAAAAATCTGGAGGCCGACTACCTTCTACGTCAGTGATGAATGACTTTGCCAACTTTATTTTTAACGCCCACCTGTCCCCCTTCAGTTTTCTCGTTGCTCTTCCACCTGGTGTAACATATAGGAAGGTGCCCATCGTCAGTACTTTTGCCTTGATTGTTCCCTTATTAACTCGTACTGGGCTGACTTCGAGCTCAACACCAGTCTCATGTACCACAACGCCACAAAATCGGATCACTCCCCGCTCCTCATTGAGATCAATAGAAAAACTAACCAGCCCAAAAAAAGCTTTCGCTTCCTCACTCTCTCGACCCACCACCCATATTTTAGGAATATCGTGTCGTCCGCCCGGAGAGGACTCGACGCCCCTGACCCGTTCGCCCGTAAGGCTGCCAAATTGAAAGCCACTCGGAAAGCGCTCATCAGTTGGAGCAAGGAAGCTTACGGCGATATCTTTCAGGTTGTTTGCACTGTCGAGGAAGACATACCCGGGCAGAGATCATGTTCACTCGTAAGGGATCTCCTAAGGCTCGTGCATCCCTCAACCTCACTAGAGTGCTCCTGAAATTTTGCCTTAAAGTAGAGAAGGAATTTTGGAAACAAAAGGTCATGCTGACCTGGGACATTGAGGGTGATAAGAACACGAGTTGCTTCCACTCTTGCGTTAAATGTCATAGGCAACAACTAAACCTCCATCAGATCACAGACGAGCACGGCCACTCCTTCAAAGACCAACGGGATATCCAAGCAGCAGCTGCCTCCTTTTATAAAAAGTTGTTTACCAAAGATGTCATACTCAAGGATGAGGCCTTCTTGGAGGCCATCTCCTGCTTGATCGAGGATAGAGACGACACTGAGCTTCAACTTCAGCCAAACGAATAAGAGGTTAAAAATGTCGTTTGGTCGTTGAACGAGTATATCGCTCCTGGTCTAGATGGCTTCACAGGCATTTTCTTTAGATCCTGCTGGGACATCATCAAGATAGACATCCTCGAGGCGGTCATTGTATTCTTTTAAGGAGCCAGATACCCCAAATTAGTCTCGAGTGCCAACCTGATCCTGATCCCTAAGAATAATAACCCGTAGACCTTCAAAGACTTTCGCCCATTGAGTATGTGTACTTTCACTAACAAGATCATCTCCAAGATTATTGCTACCTATACACTTTCATGTATATTTCACACACACAAGCCTACTATCTAACCATATGAACATGTCCACATACACCCATACACATACTAACCACATAACCTTTATATAGTGTTAACTTTTCCCTCTCTAACACTCTCTCTTTCTATATATATTATATTGTGATTGGATTCAATGCTATTGACTTTCGTTCCTTAAACTTTTGGTTTTGATTTTTCTTAAATAGTACCCCTTTATAGATGATTAGTAGTTATCTTATTTTATTTTTGATAATTACCAGTTTTCATATAGGATGGTAGACTGTCTTACAGCCTTGATGATTGTTGTTTTTGTAACTTTTTTAGTTCAACATCCTTGATTGATTGTATGTTTTGATACCCTGTGATTGTTTTGGTCTAGTGTGACTAGTATACCTAGATGAGACTTTCATTACCACCGTATGCCATGACCCTGTATGCCGTCCTTTTAAATTGTATGATTGATTAAATTTTGAGACTTTGATTGTGGGGGTTTGACCTAGAAGGGGTAGGAATATTTTAATTTCGAGGACAAAATTTTCTAAGGAGGGTAGACTTGTAACACCCACTTTTCTAAAATGAGGGTAATTTTGAACTTTTATAAAAGTTTATTATTTAATAATATGATTTATGATTTATGGAAATTTTTAATTAATTTAATACTATTTAAAATTGGTGAATTATAATTTTGATGTGTTAGCTAGTGAACCCTAGAACTGTTGAGCCTAGAGACTAACCATGACCATGGGGACCTAACCATGTGATTAGAATGACTATTTACAAGTTTTTAGGCTAAGGATAATTTGGTCATTTTGTGACTTTTGAATTATTTAGGATTTTGATTAATTAGTAAATTTTAGATTATTTTAATAATATTTAAATTGATGTATTATGATTTTGGTCATTTTTCATATTTTAATATTTTGGGAAAATTTTATATTTTTAATATTGTTTTTATTGGATTTGTTTAGTCGGGTTTGAGTTTCGTCTCGTTCCGACTTGTATTATGACCGGGTAGCTTAAACTCTAGATGGGACCCAATATTAAGTCAAGCATGGGCCACAAAATCTAATATTTAAGTTAGTTAATTAAACTAATTTTTATCATGTTAGAATGGTTAAGTTAGAGACTCAAAACTAGATCATTTTGACCCCAAACTTGAACCTAGTCTAGACTTAACATATGAGACTAGAGAGGGGAAATTAGGACATTTTCCATTAGCCCTAATGGACAATTTATAGAAGCCACCTTTAGGGGAGAATGATTCATTTTATTCATTTCAATCATGCCTATTTTATTTTCCTTTTGTTCTTTCCTAATTTTAGAGAGCCTTCCCTTTGATTTGATCTCAAAATCAAATCATTCCTTCACCAAATCTTCCCTCAATCATTCTCATTCTCCAAGGGAAGGGTGCTACCATGGATTGGAAGAGAAGTGCAAGGAGGAGTGTCCACTTTGAGGGATCTTCGTATCGGAGCCGTGTCCTAGAGGATTTTATTGGGATTCTACTCCCAATAGGTAAAACCCATCCTGTAAATCGATTTTCTTTGCATATAAATTAGTTTTGAATTCGTAGGATCCATCCTCATGCATGTGTACCCTTTAGATTCAAATTTGAGGCCATTTGGAGCTCTCTTGAGGATTTTAGATATGTGTCTTGTGTCCTACTTGATAGATCCCAAATTAGGGCACCCCATGTGTATGTTTGTATGCTAATAGTTTAAATAAATATTTAAATTCAATTTTAGAATGGTTAGAGAGTGGATTGATCTTAGTTAGGATAGTTAGAATGAGTTTCATTTGGATACCTATGTTGGTATCCAAGTATCTTGGCCTACATGTGTTTCTTTTGTCCAAAACAACTCAAATTTGTCATAATATTCATGCACGTTTTTATTAACCAAATCAACTTAGAAATGTCATAACTTTTACCTTAGAACTCCGATTTATCTTCTGTTTTTTTTAAAAAACTGTATCGAAGTTAGCTTTCCAAATGTATATTTTAATAAGCAAAATTCTTTCTAAAACTTTCTCTAGAATTATTTGAGTGTCAACTATATGAAAGACGAACGTGTTTCGGTATTTTTGTGATTCTGGGAGCTTCCGGACACGAAAATGTGATCCGTTTGAAGTTTCGGAAAGCTAACATAAAGTACTACAACATACTTTAATCCTAGAATTTAGTGAATGCCCAATTGGTACAGTATTGATTTTAAGTAGAAAAGTGACTATACGATATAGGTATTTTGTGTAACCTATGAGCCTATGTAGTATGTATATTAAATCAATATAGAGTACGTAATGCATGATATGTTAGATGAATGAAATAATATATATGATATATATCCTCTTTACAAATATGTATATATATGGTTGAGTGCAAGCATGTAGGAATACAATCAATGTAATGTATGTAAACAATGCATAAATGCATGAATGAAAGAATGATATACAATGTATGCATGAAAGTATATAATGAATGCTAGATATGAATGTAAGGTATACATGTAATGATAGATATAAATGCATAATATATAAATAATATAATGCAACATATAATGATAGCATGTATGGTAATGTAGAATATATGGTGCAAGCATGTATATGTCCACTATTTTTTCTTTTTCTTTCATTTTCCTTCCCTTCCCTTTCCATTTCAGTTTTTCCCCCATTTTTCCTCTTCTATTTTTACATGTTGTATATCATGTATATAATGTATAGATTCAAGTAAGAATGTAATATGCATGAATGACATGTATGTAATAAAAATAAGTATATATATGCAACTTAATGATATGTAAATGGATATAATGCCTGAACTAAAATATGCATGCATATAGGATATGAATGAATGTATAAATGCATGAATGAATGTCATATATGAATGAATGAATCAATCAAAGGTATAAGTAAAATATAATGCATTGTAATGAATGTTAACATATATAATGTATTAAAATATGTATGTAAATGTGCATGAATATATATATCTATGTAACTATGTAAATATGCATGATGTAACATATGCCTATATATATAAATATGTATGTAATATGGATATACATGTATGTATGAAGGTATATATTTATATATATTATCTATTTTATATTATGCATTGTTGTGGTTCACATTGTCTTGTGATTGTGTGAGTGCCAGCCTAAGCTTGGTTAAGCCTAGTGAGAAACTAGTTAGACTTGTTTAGTCTTGATTAGTCCTAGAATAGACTATTTAGACTTGTTAGACCTAGTTTGACCATAGTTGACCTAGGTTTGACTTCTTTGTTGACCAGGGTTGACCAAGAGTTGACTTTGGCCTAGATTGACCTAGAATCATGTAGAATGCATCATAATGTTCAATTACTTCATTTTAGACATGTTTTAACTTGTGTTGCTCTGATTAGGAGACAGACACCTCTCCTCGGGCAGTACACCCTCTTCGGACATTCAGCTATCAGGCGAGTACATTCTCTGACCGTTTCATACTCGCCAGGATTTATATTCTTGCTCTAGATTACTTTACTTGATGCTGACACGTTGGTAGCACGGATTGGTACTATATGGATATTTTCATGAGATGTTATCCCTCTCGGGAGCATCGGATACTACATATTTTGTGCGTTTCACGAATCATCACGTATCTCTATGCTTCCACTGATTTACGAATCGCTTGTGACACATGTACTCTCATGTTCATAGGGCCATCATGAATCACCTTCACGCATCACTCATTTTATGGGCCATGTAAAGTTTCACGAATCTTAACATAACTTGAACAGATCCTTGTGTATTGATTGGGGATGGGGGAGTAGAAATAGACATGTGAATATTATCCAAGTAGTTGTAGTCATGAATCACTCTCTTAGCTGTAGTCATGAATCTTCTATGCCATTCACATGTTTATATTTTACTCTGACTCACTAGTCACTTCTAGTTCTCTATTTATAGTAGATATTTCCTTACAGTTATCTCCTTTACTTCATATATTCTCTTTCAGCATTTCATGTATCTTACTCTATTGCATGCTTTATTTTTCCTAACTTGATATGAACTGCGTGAGATGTATTATGCTTGCTCCTGTCCTGACTGGACCTGTTGAAAATATTACAGAGGATGAGGAGGAGGCCCTATGTACCACCTATTACGGAGCAGGCTTAGACGACACCTGCGACCTGGTTCCTCTGGAGGACCCAACTGCAGTACAGGATGCTACTCCCATAGTCTAGGCTAGATAGCTAGGCTTTAGTTTTTCTTTCAGCATTGTTATTTGACTTTCAGTTGTTCTTCTGAGATGTTGTATATATTTAGAGACTTGTATTGAGCTGGATGTTCTTGAGTTGTTATCTTAGACACTTAGATTCTCTCTCTCTTATTTGTATTACATTGCGGTTTTAATCTCTCTATCTACCTTTACTATTCCGTATCTGCCTTAGATGTGATTGAGACTGTTCTGTTATGTCACCTCCATTCGGAGTGTACATACTGTTCAGGTACCTTATATTGTTAGATATTGTGACCTAGGACAGCGTTCTACCACCGACACTGCGGCATAGGCTGGACGTTGTTACGTTCTCGTACCCTCACAGTGGGTGCGGGTTGTGACACCGTATGTCAGGTCTTCTTCCCAAAATCATCTCTGCAGAGCAAAGCGAGTTCGTCTGCGGTAGTAATATTTTATACAACATTATGTTGGCACAGGAGATGATCAGCTGCATGAAATTTTCGACCAGAGGAGGCAGCATCGCCATCAAGTTGGACATGGAAAAGGCCTATGATAGGCTTGATTGGAAATTTATGATATGGGTGTTCAGGGCTTTCGGCTTTTCTTAGACTTGGGTTGACATCGTCCGGAGGTCAATCAGTAACTCTTAGTTCTTCACAGTCATCAACGGTCAGCCGAATGGATTTTTTAAATGGACCCGAGGAGTCAGGCAAGGCGACCCTCTATCGTCGACTATCTTCATTATCGCTGCTGAAGCGTTTAGCTGGAATCTCAACCTTATGGTCGGTACCCCGATTCTAACACTTCCACACAGCCAGCGGCTGCCCGATCATCACCCACCTGGCGTATGCCGACGACATTCTTATCTTCTCTTCGAGCGATGCGATGTCCGTGGAAGTGGTCAACAGCACGATGCAGAGAAACATCAGATGCTCGGACCAGCGTATCAATGCTAGAAAAGTATTATTTATGCCCACCACTCTGTTGATAGAGACCACACTACCATGCTTACTAACATCACCTCCTTTAATGTGTCGTACCCCCATTCTACTACCTCGGGTATTGCTAGCATACGTAGAACCAATTTGGGCCTATACTATGACTTAGTGGGCAAAATCAAGAAGAAGATCGAGGGATGGCACAATGCCATCTTATCACCAGGCGGAAAGACGATTCTGATCAAGCACGTTCTTTCTTTCATCCCAATTTACACTCTGGCTGCCTATTCCCACCCAAATAAGCTCCTTTTTAACATTAAAAACCTCTTCGCCAATTTCTTCTGGGTCACTACGACGGCAAGGATAAGCATCAATTGGCCAGCTGGGACTCTATGGCTAAACCTACGTCCGAGGGTGGCCTGGGCTTCAGCAGGTTGAAACACATTGTCGACGCTTGCTCGATAAAGATGTGGTGGAAACTCCGAGCGAATCACACCATTTGGGCCCGCTTTATGAAGGACAGATATTTCAAGCATACCTACCCTTTTGCCGCCTCACACAACAGTAGATCCTCCGCCTCTTGGCGCCGCATCCCGAACGGTCGACGGATCGCCGAACCTTTCATTCGTCTCAGGATGGGCATGGGCGAATCTTCACTATTTCTCGAACGTTGGCTAGGGGATGCTCTTCTACACCCTCTACTGGACGCCTCCACTTCCAGTGTCATCAGAGACCTGTGGTCTCCAAACAAGGTCTGGAACTGGGAAAGGGTGCATGCATGCATTGGAGAGGAAGCGACTGCAGAGTTAGCCGCAGCAGGCGTGGTGATAGGCATCGATCCCGACTCTCTACATTAGTCCTTGACGGCAGACGGTTCTTTCTCCCTCGCTTCGGTACGGCGAGTGGTCCGCATGTCTGTTCTGCCTGCCCTAACTATCGCCCTCTTCTGGCAGTCTTGCATCCCTCAGAAGTGGTCTATTTTGCTTTGGAGAGCGCTCCTCAAGAAACTTCTTACTGACGACGCCATCGCCAATATTGGATTTAGCTTAGTATCAGCGTGCCACTGTTGCTCGGAATGCCAGCATGAAACAGCTAACCATATCCTTTCGTTAGGAGACCTGTCGTCAGAGGTTTGACAAAGGTTCTCTATTTACTGCCTCTCGAACCCGGTCAATGAAGGCTTCAACGATCTTCTAGCCACTTGGGGTAAAGCCTCTCACGGACACCAGATCATCGCAGCTGCCATCACATGGGTTTTGTGGAAGAATCGCAACAAATACAGATATGAATGGTACTGCTACTATTCAGCCCAACTAAGTTTTGTGGTCAACCGATAGATTCACAAGGATAAAAGACATTGCAAGCACGTCAAGGAGAGCATGTGGAACTCCTTGATCGGCAGAGTTTGTATCTCTGTTTGAGGTGTCCGGCCTCAGAACGGGATCCACTTTTTGCTTCCTACTCTTTTTTTTGGTCATGATCTTACTTGCAAAAGGTTGGGCATTTTGTACCTTTTACTGGAATATTTGACAAGGTTGTTTTTTTAAAATATATATATATATATATACATATCCTCAGATCGTACCATTATCCAAGCTTGGCTAGCTGAACCAATAATATAGGCACGCGCTAAATGCACCGGTCCCTCGAAAGGCTACCATGCTACGATAATCAGTAATGGTTCCAGCTCTCATATAAAGAGAACTGGCTCGGCATTCACTAATTAGATACTACACTCCACTAGGACGGATGACTATACAGTATCCGTGGTGGCCAGCCAACACACCATAACAATTTTCTGGGTAGTGGCTTGTCATGCATGATCTCGAGATTATGTCCCTCCCAATGCTCTACAAGTTTTAGTTGCGTAGTTAACTCTATTGTTAACTGGAATCTTAGGGTATGGTTACATGGTATTCCCCTTGTATGTCGTACCGTAGTACGGCCACGAATCCACTTTGCCACTTGACAGTTCAATTTGGATTCCTTCTAGCGTGATGCAACAATCAACAAATCCTAGCCACGCTTGGCTATTGACTAACTCTTATGTCCATGCTTGAGATTGGGTCATATCACATGCTACGTAGCATATAGGTACACTTTAGTATAATACATGTAATATAATCATGTAAGAACACTTAGCACCTAGGAAACACATAGCACGTAGTAAGTGTACCAGCAAGGAGATAAGTGGTCAAGTCAAGTTACCAATCATTAGTCATTCGTATGTGTTCTAGCACATTACAACACATGGGTCATGTCATACGCGTAGGTAGTACAACCACTTGGCGTATGGTCTAGTTTTGTGCATGGTCGGGTCTCATACATGATCAATTTAGCACATAGTAGCACTCAACCCATATACACTTGCAATTACTAAGATCAACACATAAAATCATAAGGTCCAATAAAAAATTCAAAAATCAAGATTGGACACATTTTAGAAGATGGGGCATAACTTTCTCATCCGAACTGCATATGAGGTGATCCAGAATGATTTTGAAAGCCAAGACAAAGATCTACAATTGTCATGTTTTGAGTATTACAAGATTCTAGCTACAAAATATCTTAAGTAGGCAAAAAAGCCATCATGGTCACCATGCGCGCGGTGCACTGCACGCAGCAAGAATTCCATGCGCGTGGTAAGGAAGTAATGCGCAGGGAGTATGCCTCGGCAAGAAATCTATGCATGGCGAGGATTCCATTTATCGCGCATTGTATGTGCACGATAAGGAAGTGATGCACGCGGTATATAACAAGAAATACATGGCACATGGCGCGCGATAAGAATTCCATGCACGACAAAATGGTGCGCATGATGCACTTTCATGTGTGGTCAGATTTCCATGTACGACACACTGCCGCGGCAAGGATTTCTGTGCATGGCTCACTGTGTGTAAAGCCTGTGGTTCGTATTGCGTATCTTGGTATACGTATACGTAATTTGACCCGTATTGCATGTCTTTCTGCTTAATTTATTCTAGCATTTCATTAGCTGGTTTATTCTTGGGTTGGTTCGGCTAGCTTGGTTTACTTTGGTTCATCATGAGCCAAGGTGAACCCTCCTACCTACCACCACCCTTCTTATTTAATCCTTTTTCCTCATTCTCTCTCTTTATTTACTTCTTCTTCTCCACCATTACTTCTTCAACCACTAGGAGAGTGAGAGATAGAGAGAGCTTAGGCAACTATATCTTGCTTCATGGAGGAACACAAATTTTATTGTTCCATTCTCTTCTTCACAGCATTCTAAAACACTTTAGTACTTGGCATTTTTAATTTCTATGGCTCAATTTGTGTAGATCTAAGTTTATAGTATTTTTGGTTTTTTTGTGTTTTGATCTACTTAATATTGTTATTTCCAAGTTTTGATGGTTTCATGTTGTAGAGAATTTCGTTCTACCCCATTTTGACCTATGGAAGTCCAAATTTGGACTTACGGTGAAGGTTTTATGGAGCTTGGAAGCTAAGGGTTCCATGGCCATCCTTCTCAGGTTTTCTGAGAAGATGGGTCCCCACTTACCCAGCCGTATGAGATTCATTTCACTCAGCCGCATAGATGGGTACCCACTTACTCAGTCGCATAGCTGGGTACCCACTTACCCAGCCGCATGAGATTCATTTACTCAGCCGCATGAGATTCATTCACCCAGCCGTATGAGATTCATTCACTCAGCCGCATAGATGGGTACCCACTTACTCAGCCGCATAGATGGGTCCCCACTTACCCAGCTGTATGAGATTCATTCACTCAGCCGCATAGATGGGTACCCACTCACTCAGCCACATAGATGGGTACCCACTTACTCAGCCGCATAGATGAGTACCCATCTACTCAGCCGCATAGATGAGTACCCATCTACTGCGCATGAGCCCCCAATTCATCCTTGGCCGTATAGTGTCTAATTGGGTTGTTTTTCTTGTCCTATTTGGCTGATTTATGGCCAGAATTTCTCCCAACTCCCAACATGAAAGTTGTAGATCTTTTCTTTGGCTTCCATAATATGTTATTAACTATTTATGCAACTTTTCTCATTTATAATGATGTAAGGATAGAACATGATAGTGGCCCGTCATAGCGCACTCTTGATAAGTAACCCTGACATGATACACCTCGATATGCTGTTACGGCAGCTAGCACGGCATGACAAGTATGAAAGACCTGGACACCGTAGGCGATTGTGTTTGTACAAATAAACTGGTACTGTCTTACATCATGTCTAGGATGGGGATCCCTGAGTACCACGGTCAGGGGTAACTACTGAAATTGCCTAAGGCTAATTAACTAGAATGATTCAGTAGTCATGAAGAGATTCCCAGCTACAGGCAATCCCGTTATCTGGGCGCATTCAGTGGACTTGTAGCCTACCGACGAGTAGGACATATTTCCAGCACACAGTCATGTGGTGCACCCTTCATAAACGGACATTCGACCCGGATAACCGGATGGTCTGCAGGGCTTGTGGCTGTTGGGATAATCTTATTGCATCTTGCTAGTAACTAGGCTGTGATAACCCTAGTTAGTTAAAAGTATCAAGCCGTACTCTTGATTGGCCGTGATTGATTGAATGGAGTTAATTCCAGCTTAGTCTTATCCTGATCCTGTGCAAGATTGTGACATGACATGATTATTGATGCTTGTCTTAACAATAACGATCGGGGGTCCAGTTCTGTTTAGGCGAAAGGTTACAACCCCGGTCCTTGTTTGGTTTAAGGGTTGCAACCTGGCTCCCGGAGCAGTTCTGTGTCCTTTCTTCGTTTATTGTCTTATTGCACCCCATGCCATGCTCGTTATGTTTTACCTTACTTCAACAAGCATGATTAATTATTTATACCAGCCTTAACAATAAAGATCGGGGGTCCAGTTCTGTTCAGGCGAAGGGTTACAACCACGGTCCTTGTTTGGTTTAAGGGTTGTAACCTGGCTCCCGGAGCAGTTCTGTGTCCTCTCTTCGTTTATTGTCTTGTTACCTTATCAATGATTATTTATGCTGGCCTTAGCAATAAAGATCAGGGGTCCAGTTCTGTTCAGGCGAAGGGTTACAACCCCGGTCCTTGTTTGGTTTAAGGGTTATAACCTGGCTCCCGGAGCAGTTCTGTGTCCTTTCTTCGTTTATTGTTTTCACTGTACCAATAGTATTTGAGACGGGTTTCTATTCTGGTGAATGGTTACAACCCCGGTTCTTGTTTGGTTTAAGGGTTGTGACCTGGCGACTTGAATGGTTTCCTCGTACTCATTTTACTGTTGTTATCTCTATTATTATCAGTTCTTTATTTATTATCTTTAATATTCTATTGTGATATGCTGGTTTTAGTTCCTAAGTGAAGCCTTCTTTGTGGCACTTTCTCTTTCTGGGATTTGACCCAGCTGGTTTTGTGTGTCTAGATATCGGAGCAGCACCAGAGAATCTACCTGTCTTCCAGCCAGATGGTGACCACCAGGCGTAACCTTGGCAACGAGTGGGTTTCTTTTTGTCCTCCCACTTTATTGTAAAATTATTCTTTTGAGGCATTTAGCCGGCGAGCACGTGTTAGCTCGTATTGTACCTTATTTACTGTCTGCCTACGGACTGTAATATGATTGACGGATCGTAGGGTTGATCATGTATGACTAAACTCTTGCTAGTCCTGACATTTTGTAACGACTAGCTTCATGATCAGCTGAATATGTAATGTTTGGGATGCCTTACCATTGTATATTTGGTGATCTTACATCTTGTAACACTTACTTACTTGCTTGTGATTGAGACAATAGGCTTGTTCATGACCATAGGAGACTGTTGGCTTGTAGTTAAACCCTCATGTATCTAGACAGTCGTGACCGCATAGCGAGGTGGGTTGCACTTCAATATATGTAGCTGGCTATGTACTCCCCCGCTCTCCAGTATTCTGGTTCTGGGGTGTTACACTGTGCGCAGCACTGTTCATCGTCCTCGTCAGGACAAGTCCGAGAATAAAGCTCCAGAACTTGTTTTAGTCATAACATCTTCATTTTAACTCTGAATTAAGTGATTCAAAAGCCAAAATGCTCAAAATAAAAAAGCTTTATCACATAGAACATGCAGGTTTTGGAAACAACAAGTTTTAATAGATCAAAACCAAGAAAAACTCATGGACCCCATGAAAACTTTAACTTTGAAACTCAGATCTACTCAAAACCATCCACTAACACCAAAAACTCCAAGAACTAAAGTTAATGAGAACATCAAGAAGAACATTTTCCATCAAACATATTTTAATTTCTACATGTATACATAAAATCCAAAATTACTAAGTTCTAAAACATACAGAGAATCACAAAGTAAGCATAATGGACTAATAATATGGAGGGAGAAAACCTAAAAGAGGGAAAGAAAATGAAATAATGAGGAAAGAGATAGATAGCGGTTTGGTTTATATATGCTGAGGGTTTGGTTGAACCACCATGACCAAGTCATGTCCTCATAATAACCCATGAACCAATATGAAACTAAAGAATGGCTTAGTCTCATGCAACCTAATTATCATGAAGGCAAGAAATAATATAAGCTGGAAATAAATACAAGCAGGAAATAATACGTCCCAAATATGCATATCGGAAGGGGGAGTGACAGATGGCCTCTAATGTTCGAGGAAATGTTATGCTTTGAGGCCCCGGGAGACCAAGAGGGGACTATGTCAATTCTATTTTTAGCCAGAGAGCCCATGCATTGAATGTTGTTCTAAATTGCATATTCACATAAAATGGTTAGGTGACCTTATCCATTTAGGTATATGTTATTTTCTGTATGGTTTGTGTACTTATACTTGATCATGACTTGGAACAGTATTATGTTGTGAACTAGTGTGCCACACCTTATCCTTGCTTGTTTATGGAGTGGTTATAGAAGCATGAAAAAGCATAGCATCTACAAAGCATAGGAGACACAAAGTTGCTGCGCATATCAAAAAACAGAAAAACACAGTACATGAAGAAAGATGCTTTATTAAACCATGATTACAAAGGTCTGTTACAGATTCTTTATGATTACATATAAAGACTATCTACTCGGCCTAAAGTGCACAGCTTACAATTGTGCAGCCCACAAAAATACAACACTCTTCCTCATCAGAGCGAATCACTTCTTTGTCAACGAGCGAATATTATCCTTATCTTATCCAACATGTGGCTCCTTGTAAACCCCCTAAATTTCTACTACGAATTTTTATATTAATTTTGGGTATTGATTTTAATTTTTTGTATTTGCTCGTCGAGTGCGAATATGTGCAAGGTACATATTTTTATGAAACATTTTATTTATATAGGTAAAGCATAATTTTCAAAATAATATATAACAAATATTCTCAATTGCTTAAAGTTGTAATAGGCGTCACATTGGGATTTCCAAATTATTTTACAAAAGGTTATTTATTTTATTATACAAATATAAAGAGGAATTTTCAAAACTATATTTTATTCAAATATTCTTTTGCATACGAGGTACATGAATTTGAATTCATGTACGTAATTCTATTTTTGAAATTTATTTATACTGATATTTTATTATTCAAAAATTATTTTAAAAAATATTTCTTGGTTTAAATTTAATTAATTATGCGATTAAATTGGAAATTGATTTCGTGGATTTATTAGTTTTAATTTAAAAATAAAGATATCTATTTGTGATTGGATTAGATTTGATTGAATTAGTTTAAAGGCTATTTAAATTAAATGGTGATTTATCTTTTGGGAGTTTAAACTATCCTAATCCTTATCCAATTTGGAGCCTTCACCTCCTATATAAGGAAAGCTCCCTTACTCTCCTTCATAGAAATTCCATCAAACCAACTTCTCCAAAATATCATGCATCGTGTCCGTGTCGTCGTTTTCTTCTACTATAATTTTCTAGTACAATTACATTATCATCCGCGTGTCCGATAATCCCGGACATCCATCTCTGTCGTGTCGGACACTCCCGACAGGACACAACAGTCACCCCGACACAGCCCAAGAATCCAAACCTATTCCTAATCTCCTACCAGCCGTCAGCCGCCACCCCAGTCGAGGAAGCACCACCATTACTGCCGCCACCTTCCATAGTCACCTCGTTGGGAATCCATCAAGCCATCCCCGACTAACCTCCCAGTGCCACCCTCTCTCGTGCACACACCAACTGCTTATCGCCAACCCTACCACTACGTCCACCCCGAACCACCACCAAACACATACCCTCTGCCACCAACCCCGTCACCCGACCCCAGCCAAGTCGGCCGGCAGCCAACGCCAACTTCCTCCACCACCATCATGAACCCATCGTTCACCTCCAGCATGACTACCGCTGCCACACCCAGGACATCAGATCCGACTGCTAAACTCCCCTGGCCATTGCCACCTGCTTCGACCATGGCTCCACACCATCACCAACATCATATCGACACCACCACCAGAAAAGAAAAGAAATATAAAATAAACCCCTGTCCTTCTCCGTTCGGCCCCACCGAGCACCGCCACTAGATCCGGTGCTGCCCTTCCAAGCCTCACGCCTCCCCGATGAGTTTGAGCGCGGACAGCCCTTCTCCGTCAACGAGCCATCTCCAGCCTGATCCACCATGAGACGGTCGACTGAGCTCCGCAAACTCCTTCACACCGCTGCCCGGCGTCGACTATGCACAGACACCAGCGCGGGCGACCCACCCTTCGAGGCCGTGCCGCTCAGGGCCGGCGCCATATTCATCCGAAGCTCCGCCTTCGATGTCGCGTCCTCCGCCGCCACGAGCAGTGCCTCCGTGGTGCTGGAACCCTAGTGAGACTCTCCCAAGCTCTTTCCATTTCCCATCCCTCTCTCCCGAGTCTCCTCGGACAGATCTCCCTACCTTCTGCTCCTCTCTCCCTCTCTTTGTTTTGTTTTCCCTTTTATTTTCTCTTTCCTTTCCCCTTCTGTCCCCTTCCGAAGCTTTGGATATATATGTTCTTTAATTATTTTTGTTAAAGCTACTACTCACTTGACACAATGGGGACAACAAAACATATGTTTTTTTAATATTTATTATTATTATTATTATCTCAATTTATTTTAAGGAGAGCAGCACAAATGTTGTTGTTTCTTTTAATTATTATCTTTTGATTAGTATTATTATTATCAATATCTATTTCTCCTATATACACAATATATATTTGGGTATTCAAACTTTTATAAAGTAGACTATTTTATTAGTTAGTAGGAAATATTTATGAAATAAAGTTATAACATATTATTATTATTGGGTTTCGGTTGTTTAAAAGTTCCACCTACCATATTAAATATTGTATATATTTTAATAGACTATCCTAGAAATATTGTTTGACAAAAATCAAGCTTTCAGGTTTTCATATAATTGTCTAAATTATTTTTGATATTGTTGTCTACCTAAAAATTTTATTTTGACAAACTTAGAGTCTTGCCTAAAAACGTTTTCTTGAACTTTACATATTTATATGGAATGTTTTTACTAATAAAAGCTAGTCTTCAAATTATTATATACTTTCTAAAACTAGTGTAAGTATCCGTTTCTCCAAAACTTCCTTCGATTATCGTCATTGATCGAGATTAATCGTGTGTATCTATTTCCTCACAACTTCGGACCCTTACCCATTGACCTCGGCTATTGGACAAAATAGGACTTGTCGGATGATCGCACCACACTAGGCATCACACCAGGCAAGATACCTTGCCATCACTGTTTATTTATTTTCTCATTAAACTGCATGTATTTATTTGTTTATTATTATCCTTTTTATAAAATAACTTGTGCTAAATTGTCATATTTAGATTTTATCTACTACTTAGTTCTATTTCATACTACTTAATTATTTCTTGTTTCTTAAACCTAGAGTTAAGAGACCACCTACATTCATTGGCCTTGACACATGTTTGCCACGAATCACGAGTTGCATATAGATCTCAGACGGGTGTACTGAGTGGCCAACAGTACATATTGGACGAGCGTTAGGCTATGACTACTACTAGGATTGTATGATAGATTACTAGTAGTTATTTGAGTTAGAATATTGGGTGGAGAGAATACAATTGGGCGTTGACCTCCTCCCTATCAATCGTAGACTCGCTCGCTACTGAGAAACGATAGGTAGACTATATACCGTAGACTCGCTCGACACTGAGGAATGGTATATAGTATTGAGACTCGCTACTGAGGTCCTACTTATTTTATCTTGACTTGACTTGGAGGTTATGTGAGCATGTATTGTTCTTGATTACATTACACTTAGAGTGGTTAGGTAACCATTATCCGGTAGGTATAGGTACTTTTGGTTTATGTACTTATGCCTAACCATGACTTGGAACCGTATCTTGTCGCAGAGTAATTGCCACACCATGTCCTTGTTTGGTTGTAGGTGTGGTTAACTGCTTCGATGATAAGGTACTGAACCTTGTTATGGTCCGGATTATTATTGAGCAGCTTTATATTCAGTTTATGGCATGTTGTTTATTGTATCTTATTACATCCCTCTGAGGACCTGATGAATTCTGCAGGTGTGTTTTGTGACTTTCTGCAGGTACTTCGCCAAGGACATGGATTACCCTCTTGCTTCGAGATGATTGCTTGGATGGTCTTTTGCTTCGTTCGACAAATCATTTGTTATGTATTTTTTCTCTTTTAGTTGGTAGTGGATTTGTCTCCGTCCAATGATTTGTAAATGACAATTCATAAGTTTATTATAAATTCTTTCTTCTTTACTTGTGGATGAGATTAGTATCGTAGTTACTGTATTTTACAGCTTATGTATACATATGATGGTCCATATATTGGAGTATACGTCGTATGTATACAGCTGGCATGTCTACTTACTTTATCCTAATTATTTTGGGACTGGGGCGTTACATGTTTTTGTGGTGGCCCATGCAGGTCTGAGCATATCGTATCGGCTGCATAATTGTGCTGGTACGAGCCTACATATAGGATTAGAGTCTAGGATCTCATCCACATACTTGATCTCCTTCCTTGACTCCAAATTTTAAACTCTCATTTGCCTTCCTTGTTTTGCATCTTGCTTGATCCCTTTCTATCGTGAATTCTTATTTCTCGTGCTTAATGGCAGTTAGAAAGATGACTACACTAGTATATGCTCATAGGTCAAACACATAGCTAGGAGGATTACATTGACAATTAGTATGCATTAAGGTCCTATTTGAGTTATAATTGCATCTTATTTTTCCTAAAAGTATGATCTTAAGTATTAGTTAATTCCAAGTTGGGTAGTTGTAATATTACTAACTTCGAAGGATTGTTAGAATTTTATTTTGATACCATTAGGTGGTATTCACGAGAGGGCCGATAGATTTTATAAAAGAATAAGAAAATAAGTTAATCTTTGATTTTGAAGGTTTTAGAAAGTATTTATGATTCATTGTGTTTATAGCTATTTATATTTTGATGATAGGAAATCGATTTGAGGAGAAAAAAATTTAGTTTTAAAATTGTGTCCCATGGTTTACTGTTGATGAGTGTATTAAATTTTGAGTTTAAATTTGGATTGGTGATAATAAAAAAATTTGATTCGTGATATGCTAAGAGTTTATCTCGAGATTTATTAGATAGTTATAAATTTTTGAAGTTATGATTTTCTTAGACGACCTCAATCTACTAGATAATGTGGAAATTTAGTTTATGATGCATTTTGAAAAAAAAATAAAAAAATTGTCAAAATTTTACTAGTGAGATGATAAAGGTTATTTTGAGATGGACTAAAGGAATTTAAAATTTAACTTATGATTATGTTTGACAACTTAGAATGGTTAGACATATTGGTAGATTATTTTGAGAACCATATTGAAAACATTTAAGAAACTCGAATTTATAGACCAAGAAACAAGCAAGGTCGCCCTAATGAGATAGAAGTATTCCCCATTAGTTGACATATCTCTCATAGTCATGATACTTGTAGTTAGTCATCAACCAACCATGTGACTATATCTTCAGCTTGACTCATTCAACTTTCCCCCAAATCGTAGATCTATTATCATGATCTTTTAATCATTTGAAACTAGGGAAGTGATTTGGAATTGTTTCCTTGATCGTACCTCAACCTAGAAGACTATCTTCTCTAGGAACCATGCCTCACGATTTTCTAAACTATTTTGTGCTGATCTACTTAATTCCTTAAATGCTTAACTGCATGTTTTATCTCGATTGCTTAACCCTTGTCCTTTATTTTCGTGCCTTAACTTAATTCACTTAGACACATAACATCTTTTACTTTTTGTGACCTTTATTATTATCGACACTGACCACAACCATTAAACCTAACCACTATCCTTCCTCCCAAATTGAATTATTTCATTCATTGAGGATTTCATTTTGACTCCACCACGATTCATGCAAACCTTGTATCCTTTGACACCCTTGTGAGAATATGCAATTGAACCATGACACCCTCCGGTCATACATGATTACATGAGAAAAACACTAGAGAAGATTAATAGTACCATTACACAACATAATTGTACGACATGCGTTGAAAAGTGCTATTAGATGGAATTAAGAAAGATGATGTTATGTTTTGATAAAATGAGAAGATTGCGATTGGCCAAAAAGGCTAGAGATTAATTAAATGTTGAAGATAGGTTTTAATCTTTGGTGCTTAAAAGATAAACTTTTTTTACATCAATAAATTTGTATGAAATTCTACTAGAAGATTTTGACTTGACTTTGAATTTTTTTTTTAATTTTATGCCTTAAGGGACTAAAATTCTATGGTGATAATGGATAGAATTTCATTTCAAAGCAAGTTTGATGTTATCTTCGACTAAATTGATTAAAGAAAGACTTGTTTATTTCATAAAAAATATTGAAAGACGAAAGTTTTGTTAAGGAAGAATATCTATAGATATAAATATATGTCAGAGATTATTGAATTCAAAACTTCTAAAGTTAAGGCATTCTATTAGGAGATATTCAATAAACATGGGTTGGCATTTAAGTTTCGATTATAATTCTCAAATCTAGTAAAAAGGAAAATGTGTCTTGAAGAAATTTAAGTTTTATGGGCATTTAATCTTGAGAAGAAATCATAACTTTTGAAGGTTTATCAATAAAGACGATAGTGACAATTCGAAGACCATAACGGTACCATGACTCAAATATGAAGTTAGTGATTTTGGAATGAGATAAAGGAAGTTATTGGATTGACGTAGTATGATCGAATTAAACAAAAGAATGCCATGTACATACCCATCGAATATTCTTTTGGCTATGTAAATTGTCTATTTTTCATTGAATATTGTTTCTCCTCAAGCTCGATGATTTAAAATCGCAATTTCTTATCGACATAACCTTTTTAACTCTCAACCCTACCTACCCTAAATATTCCTAAATTTCGATGACAAAATTCTTGTAAGTTGGGTAGGATGTAAATCTCCTAAATTTCTACAATAATTTTTTATATTAATTTTGGGTATTGACTTTAATTTTTCGTATTTGCTCGTCGAGTGCGAATATGTGCAAGGTACATATTTTTGTGAAACGTTTTATTTATATAGGTGAAGCATAATTTTCAAAATAATATATAATAAATATTCTTAATTGCTTAAAGTTGTAAAATGCGTCACATTGGGATTTCCAAAAACTTTATTTTACAAAAGGTTATTTATTTTATTATACAAATATAAATAGTAATTTTGAAAACCATATTTTATTCAAATATTCTTTTGCATATGAGGTACATGAATTTGAATTCATGTATATAATTCTATTTTCGAAATTTATTTATACTGATATTTATTATTTGAAAAATTATTTCAAAAAAAATATTGCTTGGTTTAAATTTAATTAATTATGGCGATTAAATTGGAAATTGATTGCGTCGATTTATTAGTTTTAATTTAAAAATAAAGATATCTATTTGTGATTGGATTAGATTTGATTGAATTAGTTTAAAGGATATTCAAATTAAACGGTGATTTATCTTTTGGGAGTTTAAACTATCCTAATCATTATCCCATTTGAAGCCTTCACCTCCTATATAAGGAGAGCTCCCTTACTCTCCTTCATAGAAATTCCATCAAACCAACTTCTCCACCAAAATATCGTGCATCATGTCCGTGTCGCCGTTTTCTTCTACTATATTTTTCTAGTACAGTTACATTGTCATCCGTGTGTCCAACAATCCCGGACATCCATCTCTGTCATGTCGGACACTCCCGACAGGACACAACAACCATCCCGACACAGCCCGAGAATCCAAACCTATTTCTAATCTCCTACCAGCCATCGGCCGCCATCCCGGTCGAGGCAGCACCACCATTACTGCCGCCACCTTCCATAGTCACCTCGCTGGGAATCCATCGAGCCATCTCCGACTAACCTCCCAGTGCCACCCTCTTTCGTCCACACACCAACCGCTCATCGCCAACCCCACCACAACGTCCACCCCGAACCACCACCAAACACACACCCTCTGCCACCAACCCCGTCACCCGACCCCGGCTAAGTCGGCCAGCAGCCAACGCCAACTTCCACCACCATCATTATGTACCCACCGTTCACCTCTAGTACTACCGCCGCCACCATACCCAGGTCGTCAAATTCGACCGCTAAACTCTCCTGGCCATTGCCACCTACTTCAACTACGGCTCCACACCATCACCAATATCATATCGACACCACCACTAGAAAATAAAAGAAATATAAAATAAGCCCCTGACCTTCTCCGGCCGGCCCCCAACTAGCACCGCCACTAGATCCGGTGCTGCCCTCCCAAGCCTTACGCCTTCCCGACGAGTTTGAGCGCGGACAGCCCTTCTCCATCAACGAGCCATCTCCGGCCCGATCCACCAGGAGACGGCCGACCGAGCTCCGTAAACTCCTTCATGCCGCTGCCTAACATCGACCATGAACAGACACCAGCACTGGCGACCCACCCTTCGAGGCCGCGCCGCTCAGGGCCGATGCCATTTTTATCCGGAGCTCCGCCTTCGATGTCGCATCCTCCGACGCCGCGAGCAGTGCCTCCGCGAGGCTGGTACCCTGGTGAGACTCTCCCGAGCTCTTCCCATCTTCCGTCCCTCTCTCCAGATTCTCCCCGGAACGATCTCCCTACCCCGCTCCTCTCTCCATCTCTTTGTTTTGTTTCCACTTTTATTTTCTCTTTCCTTTCCCCTTCCGAAGCTTTGGATATATATGTTCTTTAATTATTTATGTTAAAGCTAATACTCACTTGACACAATGGGAACAACAACACATATGTTTTGTTAATATTTATTATTATTAATATCTCAATTTATTTTAAGGAGAGCAGCACAAATGTTGTTGTTTTTTTAATTAATATTTATTGATTAGTATTATTATTATCAATATCTATTTCTTCTATATACACGATATATATTTAGGTATTCAAATTTTTATAAAGTATACTATTTTATTAGTTAGTAGGAAATATTTCTGAAATAAGGTTATAACATATTATTATTACTGGGTTTGGGTTGTTTAAAAGTTCCACCTACCATATTAAATATTTTATCTATTTTAATAGACTATCCTAGAAATATTGTTTGACAAAAATTAAGCTTTTAGATTTTCAAATAATTGTCTAAATTATTTTTGATATAGTTGTCTACCTAAAAAATTTATTTTGACAAACTTAGAGTCTTTCCTAAAAACGTTTTCTTGAACTTCACGTATTTATGTGGAATATTTTTACTAATAAAATATAGTCTTCAAATTATTATATACTTTCTAAAACTAGTATAAGTATTTGTTTACACCGAAACTTCCTTTGATTATCGCCATTGATCGCGATTAATCGTGCGTATCTATTTTCTCACAACTTCGGACCCTTACCCGTTGACCTCGGCTATTGAACAAAATAGGACTTGTCGGATCATCGCACCACACCAGGCATCACACCAGGCAAGATACCTTTCCATCACTGTTTATTTATTTGCTCATTAAACTGCATGCATTTATTTGTTTATTATTATCTTTTCTTTAAAATAACTTGTGCTAAATTGTCATATTTAGATTTTATCTACTGCTTAGTTCTATTTCATACTACTTAATTATTTCTTGTTCCTTAAACCTAGACTTAACAGACCACTTGCATTCATTGGCCTTGACATATGTTTGCCACGAATCACGAGTTGCATATAGATCTCAGATGGGTGTACTGAGTGGCCAGCGGTACATATTGGACGAGCGTTAGGTTATGACTACTACTAGGATTGCATGATAGATGACTAGTAGTTATTAGAGTTAGAACATTGGGTGGGGAGAATACAATTGGGTGTTGACCTCCTCCCTATCTATCGTAGACTTGCTCGCTACTAAGGAACGATAGGTAGACTATATACCGTAAACTCGCTCGATACTGAGAAATGGTATATAGTATTGAGATTCGCTACTGAGGTCCTGCTTATTTTATCTTGACTTGATTTGGAGGTTATGCGAGCATGCGCTATTCTTGATTGCATTATATTTAGATTGGTTAGGTGACCGTTACCCGGTAGGTATAGGTACTTTTGGTTTATGTACTTATGCCTGACCATGACTTGGAACCATATCTTGTCACGGAGTAGTTGCCACACCTTGTCCTTGTTTGGTTGTAGGTGTAGTTAACTGCTTCGATGATAAGGTACTGAACCTTGTTATGGTTCAGATTATTTTTGAGCAGCTTTATATTCAGTTTATGGCATGTTGTTTATTGTATCTTGTTACGTCCGTCTGAGGGTACCTGGTGAATTCTCCAGGTGTGGTTTGTGACTTTCTGCAGGTGCTTAGCCAAGGACATGGTTTATCCTCTTGCTTCGAGATGATTGCTTGGATTGTCTTTTGCTTCGCTCGACAAATTCATTTGTTATATATTTTTTCTCTTTTAGTTGGTAGTGGATTTGTCTCCGCCCAACGATTTGTAAAAAAAATTCATAAGTGTATTATAAATTCTTTCTTCTTTACTTGTGGATGAGATTAGTATCATGGTTACTGCATTTTACAGCTTATGTATACATACGTGGTACATATATTAGAGTATACGTCGTATGTATATAGCTGGCATGTCTACGTACTTAGTCCTAAGTATTTTAGGACTGGGGCGTTACACTCCTCCAGCATAACGAAGGGTCGGTAATCAACCCAAGCTCGTTGTTCCAAAGCAGAACACAGTCAAGATGTTGTTCAGGTTCGAACCCATCATGCCAAATGCTCCAGTACATCTTTTGAAGTTGTTCTCCACCATGACTAAAACTTCTTTGAATGAATAGATTTATAACCAATAGTCGACTTATGCGAGGTCTACGGCCGTCCGAAGCTAAGTTGGGATCAAGCTTGACAGAGGAGTGCCAAGAAGCAATGAACAATGGCTTTCGCAAAATCTCCCCTTTATAGGCGGTGTGTGGTCCAACCCACACGCTACGTGGCAGCAAGTCAAAGGCTCTGAGTTAATTGGATGAACCTAGAATTCATCACAATGAATCTGATTTTTTGAATCCCCTGACTAAGTCTTTCAGAAAACAACTATTGACAGCTAACGAGTTGCTAGTTGTCAGATAGCAGTTGGTAACTGTCAGTCAAAGGCACGTCTCCTATGTGACTCCAAGAAGCGCAGCCTCAAAGTCGTTCAGAAGCGCAGCCTCAGAGATGTCCAGAAGTGCAGCCTCTGTGATATCTAAAAGTGCAGCCCCAACGGCGCACAACTTCTTTACATCATGGCATTTTTCAAAAGAAGACCATGTGGCCAGTGTGGCAACCGTATCTCTTTAGATACTATCAAATCCAATTTATTTAAACTGAACGAGATCTTTGAATGATGTACACACGACATATGAAATTGACTCGGTCATGTTTATGAATGGGTGCTAACCACCCAAGATTTTGACAACATGCAAATCACAACAACTGCCACGTGTCAGCTCAGCAGCAGCTCCAACGGTGCAGTTACAATAGATTTAGCTATTTTTTCGTGCGTGCAGCACTCCTACTTTCCAAGAACCCCTGCACACATCGTATATATGCCTTCCTAGAAATAGAAGAAGTCTTCCTTCATTTGGGATCCTTCGACTGCTTCTTGATTGGCAAACCCAGATTACCGCTCACAGACATTCAGAGAGTCAGAGCAAGTTCTTCTCGTCGTCAGATCGTCAACGGAAAGGAACCACCATAGTGTTTGATCTCCCTCGTCATACTTTCCCAGAATCAAAACTGTACTTAGATTTCCTATTTCAGAATCTCTTGTACTTCTCTTGTTTGAAATACAAAAAGTTCGTTTAACTTTTGTTCATGGCAAACAAAATGCCGACTCTGTTGGGGACTTCCTTCTCATCCGACAAGAAGGTAGTGATGCAATCTGATAAGAACCTGCTGGGGTCGTCTCAAAAGATTATGGTCGTATGCTTCGATCAGCAAGCTTTTGAAGATCTCCTGTCTGAAGGCAACTCGAGTTCTTCGAAGCGGCTAGTAAAGCCGAAGAAGACTCGACGCACCTGGGTGCCCAAGGCTGCTGTATCGAATGGCAAGACTGAAGGGAATACGCTCCAAGCTCCTCTGAACTCAGGCATACTCAACACGCCTTCATCTACTACTGCTATAATTTTTCATTCAATCCAGTTGCTGGGAAGCACAGCGAAGGCTGCCACTCTCAGGCTACGTGCCGGACGAAGGCGCGGCTGAAGAAGAAAGGCGTAGCACCCCACTCGCACACGAAGATGGCTGCACAGAAAGGAACCTCTGTCTACGATAGACTTGCCTACCCCTGGGTAGGGCTATATTGGACTTTGAGTACAATGCATGTTCTAGGGATCGTACAAAGAAATCCAAGACAACACACGTCTCGTGCGACTAACGTGCTACACCAACAGCTAACCGAAAGCATGCGCTAACAGTAATACGTACAGCTGATGGTAAGATGTACAGAACTGGTTTAAGTGCTTCGATGCCTCAACCGACACATTTCTCAAAGTCCTCCTGTCACTAGGGCGCTCACGTGTAGGAACCAAGCCAGAGGGCAAATATTATGATGATAGAACCATGTGATTAGTATGGCTGCAAACGTAAAATGGGTCAATATCACAAGCAATCTTCTTTGCATGGCCTAAGCATGTCTCATGCGCAGGAATTGAGTCATGGAGCGCATTCTTCACATCTTCACTCATACGTGCAGTATGGCTGCATGCGAAGTGAGTGTAGATGAGAATACCTCTCCGTGTGACTTGCGTAACGTGATTTCTCACAAACGTAAGGTAAGGGAGGTCTCTGTTACGCATAATGTGCCCGTCTCAGGGTACACTTGTGCTAACATAACCATCAACTGCTATTGTAACCAAATAGTAGCTTCTCCACCAAAAAGGCAGTAGGTTTTTCAATGAATGTGACTGGCGGCACCTATTAAATAATGACTCGGCAAGAGGGTGTCGATAGAAGAAGAGGATGAACTCCTGATCGACTCATACAATACTGTATGAAGAATACCTGCCCACAAGAAGACCTCCAAGAATCCTCCTATTTTGGCTAGTGCATCCAAGTCAAAAGGCCAACTTGGAGGTAGCAAGCTGGCGGTGCCCAGCAGTGGTGTGTTCCAACACACTCACTCTAAAACTAAGTCCTCATCATAGGGCACTGTCGCTTCATCAACAACACAGGCTGGGGGTAGCCAACTCCTACGATCCACGACAGCCCATCGTTATGACCAGACGAGGTTGGGTAAGGGACTGACACAGACGCCTCTGGGTATAATTTATCAACAAACTGGGTAGCGACTACTTCGAATCAGAATACGACCTCAGCTTGCCCTTCTTCCCTCAAGATGGTGAAATACAAGGGTCTGAGCCCGAAAGTGAAGGACCTATTGTGCCTTCTACTTCCTACCATCTGATGTCGGTATACATGACAGGGGATGATAACACAGGAAGCAGTGAGGGTCCAAACCACCAATAATGTATAAAGGCCCTGGAGACAGGCATGCGTTTATTGGCAGAGTCCATACAAGCCTTGACTCAGGTGGTCTTCGTACTCAAGGATAGAATGCCACCCCATGCCCTTGCTCCAGCAAATCCAGATCCAGGACAAATAGGAAATCTAATACACCTTCATAAGTGCCTCCCCTGACAGAGAACCATGCACTTCCATGGTCATCTGACAATCGATATCCGGCCCGCCAATGTCAGACGACATACAACAAGCTCTCAGAGAGTTGTATGCTCGCTTCGATGCTAAAGACAAGCGAGAATCACTTCAAAAGCTGGGAATTCTGCAACCATATCCCAGTGAGTAGGACATCATGGTGTATCCTCCTAAGTACAAACTACATGCTCTCACACCATTCAATAGAAAAGATTCTCCATGTCGATATCTGAGGTACTTTACCTCTGTGATAGGGCATCTACTAAAGGACGATGCCTTGCTGACGAATCTATTTGCTAGGGTATTGCAGGGGGTAGCGTATGAGTTGTTCTGCAGTCTCCTCGACAATTGTATCTCGTCTTTTGATGATCTGAACCGTCTTTTCCTCTCTCGGTTCTATGAGGCTGGAATGGACATGACGATGTCCTCTCTCATAGATATTATCCAGAAAGAAAATGAGCATGTACGCGCTTACATCGAGCGCTTCCGCCAAGCAACCCTGAGGCTTCCACCTGGAATGCCTGAGCCTGTGATTATGGATTCATGTCACAAGAATATGCTTCTAGCAATCAAGCTCTGGCATAATGCTCCATGCATAGAGTAGACGTCGTTCATTGCATAGGTTGATAGTACTAAAAGGAACGTCCGGGATGCACGCTTGCTGGGGTTGAACTTCCCTACACTTAAAGGCAAAGGAAAGCACCCATCTAGCAACAACCCTGTCAAAACCAACAAGGACAGAAAGGAGAAACAAGCCTTGACTGTCAATATTTCCAAGGGTTCAACATTTGTGAACCAGAAGCCGACAGAAGCGCTAAAACGAAAGGTAACCTATTCCTTCAATGATGATGATGTGCTGGAGCTCTTCAACGTACTGATAAAGGATGAAAAGCTACAACTCCCTCCTCCCAAGCGTCCTGATGAAGTAAGAAAAGTGGATAATCCCAAGTACTGTCATTACCACCAGTTTGTCTACCTCCCAACACGTGACTGCTACGTATTAAAAAAGCAAATTCAAAGGCTCATTGATGCCAAGGTCCTCTTGCTGGACTACGAGGACAAGACGGTCACCGCCAACATAGTGACCCTCCAATTGGATAGCTTCCCGAAGATGGAAGCCCAAGATGGTGTCATCCCTATCCCCAAGACGACTATGGAAGTGGTCAACCATCTACCGGCCCGTGACATTGCTCAGGGCCTCATCCCGCTTAGGACACCCGAGGCAAAGTTATGTGGGTCCATCTCGATCTTACCTTAGACATGATGCTGCCTACAACGCACTTTGTTAAAGGTAAGAAATCCTAGTCGTATCGTACGGTTTCTGCCTCGACCGACGACGCCCAAGTTACCATTCGCATGGCTTACCAGTGAGAGGATAACCAGGCTCTGGAAGAAGAGGTATCTCTGCCTGCTGCTGCCACTACACCTGATACTTTGGAGGCAGGTCCATCTCAACCTCCTACAGCAGATAAGCAGAAGCAGAAGGAGGTTCATTTTGACAAACCTCTGAGGAAAGACTCGGCGGTAGGTCCGATCAAGCCCTATAACTTTGATATATTGGCACAACTTGCCAATACTTCAGCCAGGTTGTAGCTCTTCGAGCTCCTTCGTCTCTCTAAAGAGACTCAGGACGCCCTCAGTGAGGCATTACTGAATATTGATTCTTTCTTCAGCCAGGTCCAGCCGCCCAAGGAGGATCCCATTGCCTGCCTATATTGCCATAGTGTGGTTGAGACAATCCTGAACATCACTTTCACTCATTAAGACATACTGCTAAAGAATAATCGGCACAATAGACCCCTGTACTATACATGGTATATTGGTACCATCAAGGTCGATCGCATCCACATCGACCACGGCTCTTCCTTCAGTATAATTCTTCATAGTTAGTTCCAGACCTTAGGGATACCAATACCCCGGCTGACCGTATGCAACACTATAATCAGCAGTTTCAACACTGAAAAGAGTGATCCCTTGGGCAAGATCTGTCTCAAATGCCAAATAGACGATCTCCAAACGGATGTGATTTGCTATGTCATTGATCTAGACATATCCTACAATATACTGTTGGGTCGACCATGGATACACGAGTACATGATCGTACCCTCGACCACCCATTAATACATAAAGTATGTGGCCAGCGATGGGGCCATCAAAACTGAGTTCGTTGACATTGACCCATTTTGAGGACTTGAGGTGTATTGCACTGATGCTAACTTGTATAAATCAATCCCTTAGTATGAAAATGCCAATGACGCGGACGATGAAGCAAAGATCGCAACGGTTGCTAAAGAATCGCTGAGAGTTCGACTGAAAGGAAAGCCTCCCCAAATGTCGGATCCTCTCATTCCCAAGCTTCGGAGAAAGGCTCCTACACCTATGTCTGTGACATTGCCAGTAGGAACTCAGGAACCTATCCGGATCAAGCTCCCTCGAAAGGCCCCGAAAGCAGCCATGAGGTCACAAGATCCTCCGGCTCCAACTCCTTTAGTGGTTAAGCTAAAGCGAAGGCCTCTACCACCTTCTCCCATGGTGGCCCCGGTCCTCACGGATGAAGAATTAGGGGACTACATGTATGCCAATGCTGGGGCATCCTCTTTAGACGATGTAATCCCTCGGGATAAATTTTTGTATTTTATTAATATAAAGTTATCTTTGAATTATTCTTATACACACTAGAATGCTATGTACTTCCTACATAATGCTCTGGGCATGTTACAAACACAAGTGACAACCGCTAATCTCGTAAGTCGAGTTGTCCCATCCCGAGGCACCAACTTCATAGTCCCAGCGAGAAAGGTACTCACTCCGATTCTATTATGGCACAGCTACCAAAATGATGTATCGTCGTTCGTATGATGGAATCCTCCTTCGATGTTTATCCAATATTAAAGCAAAAGAAGCACTCCAGGAACCACACGATGGCACATGTAGAGCTCACCAACCCGGTCTAAGTTGTAAGATCGACTACGGCGTATGGGCTACTATTGGCCCACCATGATGGCAGATGCCGTTGATTACGGTAAGAAGTGTCGAGTATGTCAACTATATGCTTACTTCATTTACCAACACTTCGAGTTCCTACACCCCACTGCGCCCGTTTGGCCATACGAAGCATAAGGGATGGATATCATCGTACCGATTAGTCCTCCATTCACCAAAGGACATCGGTTCATCCTCGCCATCACTGACTACTTTTCTAAGAGGGCGGAGGTGATACCATTGGCTGAGGTAAAAACCTCAAATGTGATCAACTTCGTCAAGCATCATGTTATCTATCGCTTAAGAGTTCCACAGAGAATCATCTATAACAATGGCCCCCAGTTTGTAAGCCATGCATTTCGTCGATTTTATGATAAGAATCGGATATAGAATGTAGCATCGACGGCCTATAATCCTGTAGCGAATGGGCTAGCCAAAGTATTCAATAAGACAATCGTAAAGTTACTCAAGAAGGTCGTATCTTCTAATAAGCATGACTAGAATAAAAAACTCGACGAACGTCTATGGGCAACTGTTCGAACACCCACTGGCAACATGATATTCTCTCTCGTCTACGGAAGCGAGGTGGTACTCCCCCTGGAGATCCAGATTCCATCTCTGTGGGTGGCTGTCACCAACCAGCTGACAAACGGAGATAATCAATGATATCGACTACAAGAGTTGGAAGCGTTAGACGAAAAGCGCCTATTAGCTTGGCAACGTATTATGCTGTATCAAGCTGAGATTTTTGAATCCTTTAACAAAAAGGTCAAGGAAAGGACATTTCAAGTTGGCGACCTGGTGCTATCAGTTCGAAGGCCGATGGTCATGACTCACAAAATAGCTGGCAAGTTTGAACCCAAATGGGAAGGACTATTTATCATAGAAACGGTGTATTCCAATGGTGCTTACCGATTCGCCAAGCCTAAGGGAGATTTGCTAATCATGCTGATCAACGGCAAATTTCTAAAGAAATACTATGTCTAATTTTGAGCGTGCATTTCTAAGGACGGTCATATTCACATTACCTCTGAATCACCTCCCTTATCTTACCATGTTTGTTTAAACCTCTGACTGAGATGTTATGTCTACCATATCCATCTTACCTCTGAGTAGACATTCCTACCAAACCAACCTCCGATTAGTTCCTTATATCCCCGTAGAGTCTATTCTTACCATGTTTGTATAACCTCTGAGTAAGAGAATTCGTCTGTAAAATTACGTGTTTACCATGTCCATATTACGTCTTAGTAAATATCCCAACAAGAAAACATCTCCAACAGAGTTACGCTACTACAAAAGTTCATAAGTGGTGGACAAATAAATAAGTAAAATCAAGACTTTCATTTCTTTCAAAAGGAAAAAAAAAAGTTATGCTACATCAAAATAAAAAGCCTTTTTAAGGAAGGGGAACAGAAAGAGAACAGTAAAGTAGGTATCTAAGAGGGCCGGCACGATAGGCCACTGATCTGATTCCTCAAGAAGGCAATTCTGGGTCCGACGGATTCCTTTGCCCGACGTTCTACTTTCTGACGTCTAGCTGCATCTTCTCTAAGCTGGGACACGCCTCGATAAGCAATCTCCAGCTCTACCTAATGAGCTTCGGTACTCTCCTACTCTTGGACCAAGGTCTCAGATTGCTGGCGAAGGAATCTATGATGGTTCCTGGACTTCTCCATTTCGCCCTCTGCGGTTGCCAGCTTCTCCTCCAAAAGTCAAATTTATTCACGGAGGCTTTCATACTGCACCTCCAGGGTTTCTTGGAGACAAACTTAGACCTCCTCAGCCGTGACCACCTCTCCTACCTATGCCTCGATTTCAGTAATCGGTGCGCAACAGCTCCTCGCTCTAATTCATATTGGGATAGCTCAGCAGCCATCTTCTCTAGCTCCACATCCACTATGGATGAAAGATTACGCTCAAGACCTTGAAGCTCTAGAAGACTAGCTTACAACTCCGTCATGGAGGCCTCCAGGGATTTACCTTTCGCCTCATACACGAGATAATCTCGTAGTGCCACCAATTGGGCTATTACCATTGACCGAGCCAGCGCAAGCATTCAGTCATGTTGTAAAACACTCTCTATACCCTGCCTAAAAGCACTATAAATCATACCGAGGACTAGATTGGCGTAATAGTTATTGTCATCCATGGCCATTGGAGTCATCGTAGGTGCTACGGTGGAAGGCCCTGGGGCAGGAACATGAGCAATAGCAGCCGCAGTCACTACAGGACTACAGGATATTGTCGGGGAAGAAGTAGCCATTGCCGAAGCAAAGGTTGCCAGTGGAATAGCAACACTAACTCCAGGTGCTATTTGATTTATCTTTTGCACCACCATTTCAGAAGTACACCCATGAGTAGCTCCATATGGAACATATGTTAGGTCGGGACCTTCAAAAGTTGAAGACTCCTCCATCTTAGGGCCGACTTTTATTCCCCCTTTGGCCACCGTAAGACCGACCCTGGGTATCACGACAAGCATGTTTGCAGTCCTCTTCACAGGGGTTTCTTCTTTATACACTGCCATCAACTCCAAAAAGTCCTAATTTTTATAGTAGAAAGTGAAAGTCGGAGCAGGCGGAGAATCCTCTTCCAACTCGACAGCCTCAGCGGCTTCAGTCAGCGACATCTTCCCTGGAACAGTAGTCTTTTCAGCTCCCATTGTCGCGGGCACCTCGACAGTTGAAGACCCCTCAGCGGGAGCAATTCCTTCTACCCTCACGGAAGGAGGGCCTCCAGTCGGTACAGAGGTTGCAACCCTAACCTCCGAACGTAGTAGTACTCGAGGAGGTGCCCTAGCAGCAGGTTTCTCGGAAGCTCCCCGAGGACTTCAAACTCACAATCGGTCATATTCTTCTTCGACCGTCTTGACTTCTTCGCTTGCTACATAAACAAAACAGTAATAAGCAGAGGTCTCAAAATTTGACAAATTAAAAATACATACTACATATCTGTGAAGGAGACTCAGAGGATGGGGCTTTCTCCCACTCAGTACATGGTGAAGACTGGTGCTCAGATCCGGTTCGCTTGTGAGCAGTCCGCTTGAATGTCTTGAAGGGTGTATTACTCACCTCCGTACGGGCCTGTAATTTCAAAGGGGAAACTAAGGGCGTCGCATCCTTCCTCTCCTCCCGGGAGGCACTGGATCCTTCCGAGATCCTTCCCCCTGATGACGTAAGATGCCGAAGATGCGTAAAGATGACCTAAGAGGCCTCCATCATCATCCCGACAATAAAACTTTGCTTCCGATCATAGCCCGAAAAAAAGTTGTTTGCCAAGCAGTAAAACTTTACGGCAGAGTATAGGATATCGGTAGTAAGATCGCTTACGGGGATCTTAAAGCTCGCTCCAGTGCACCTGGCATTATAATAGTACCATGCACGTGCGCCATCCAGTAAACTTCCCTCATAACCCAAGCAAGGACTCGGGTTATCCATCATCGTTTGGCTATAGTCGAACTACCGTACAAACCGACTCGGCAGATAGGGTTCTAGGTATACCCAATTCTGGCTTCGATAAACCAAATATGATGGTCGAATGGACTGCAGCCAACGAAAAGTACCATGAGTCAGAGTGCTCATCTCTTCGCCCCGGTCTTCCAGCTCATCTTCTGCATAATAGCCTGAGTAGGTGGGCAAAGTCCTATAGAAGTTGTAGCTATCCAAGCTCCCTAACACCCATCTATAGAAGTTGTAGCAAACCCTCGTCTGTGCCAGGATCTCTTAAACCAGGACAGTGCAATGCCAACCAAGCCGTTAAATAATGGCAAGGGAGTTCATCTAGAGGAAATTCGTCATATTTCCTGCCATGCTCTATTATTTTCCTCGAGAGCTCCTGTAAGCCTCGTAGAGTATTACAAACCATGGCTAGAAGCAAAGCCGGCCTATATCCAAAGACTAGCTTTACAGCCGGCATGATTGTTCGACGTAACAAAAGGTTGAACAAACTTTTTGTCTTATTGAACGTATAAGGTATCTGTGTACAAAGAAGGAAGTCCTAAATAGGATATTCTAAGTATAGGGAGAAGAGGTTTCTGGAAAAGTATGACGGTGGAGATCGAGTACTGCAGTGGCTTCTTTACTCTGTTGACGATCTGACGACGAATCAACCTTGCTATGGCTCTCTGGCACCTTTGATAAGACTCTGGGGTCACCGATCAAGAGGCTGTCTGGATGAGAAGATCCCTTGAAGATGGTTGGTTGGTTGGTTCTTTGGTTGATAGGTAGATGAGGGTGGTCGACTCTTCATAGATAGAGATCGCTGCTCCTTTGAAAATTGTCGATTGTTAATGTTTTCTCCCTCTTTTTCTCTTTTCTTTTGGTGGAAGAAGAACTCCTTCTATTTATAGAGAACCGAGCATATATGCGATGTGCATTAGGGTTCCTGAGATATAAAAGAATCTGTCGTCATTGTGCGGTACGGGCTTCTACAGAACTGACACATGGCGGACATCGAGATTTCCCTCAAACGAGATCTCTGGTGGTTATAAACATAACCGAAGGAGGTAACACGTGGCGCGTGCCGATTTGCTTACTCGGATACAGCCGAGTAAATCTTGGGATTTCATCCTAGATTTGGTGTCTAATTGATCCTCGTCTAAGATTTAAATCAAACTGATATGATATCAATCATGATTTAATCCCAATATTCACTGCAAGAGGCGGTTTGAATAAACCAATTGGGGTAGACCCATGCTTCCGGTGCCTCTGGTGAGGACTAAGTGCTGCTGTGCTTCGGGGGTGACGAGTAGACCGTACTTCTGGAGATGACGAAACCTTTGTGCTTTCAGGCGACGAGTGGACTTGGCTTCGAATGACGACGAGACTTCTGTGCGTATAGAGCAACTTATGAAGCTGTATTTTGGGCTACTAGAGTCACTGTGTTATAGGCGACAAGTAGACTTGTGCTTCAGGTTCACGAGGTTACTGTGCTTTTGGAGCGACAAGTTGACTTGCATTGGTTGCGATGGGAGTTCCAAAGTCTCTTGTAGAGAAGTGACTTAAGATTCTAATCTGGAGCAAATGACTGCGCCATAGAAATGGTGATGGTATGAGCATATCACCATCCTGCGCCTTATACAGACACATGTAAGTAGCTGTTCCTATAAACAGTAAAGACGTTAGCTGCAAAAGGAAGGGTATGGCACCCTTACGCTTCTGAGATTGGCACAGGTAGACAGCTGCACCTCTGGAGTGAAGACACTGGCTTCTGGAATAAAAGAACGGGAGGGGGGCCTACCACCATCTTTTTTCTGAGGTTGGCACAGAGAGGTGGCTGTGCCTCTGGCTTGAAGGTTCTGGCTTTTTTTAAGTACTGGGTTGCTGATATGCTTCTGTAAGGATGCGCCCACAAGAAAATCAGAACATGCATCGGTGGAAGTCAATCCCCAGTGTGTGTATTTAGAAGAAGGAAGGCTGTGTTTCGATGAAGATTGCATCCCTTGTAGATCCCTCTAGGCTTCTGTCGAATTTGTACTAGATCCTTTGTAGAAAAACAGAATTAGTCCCTTATATATAGTCCTAATGTATCTGTACTAGACTTTGGTAGACATGACAATGAAGGAACTCCTCTCCATATCTTCTGTTTTATCTTTTTAGCACTGAGCCTCAGTCTTTTGCATCTTCTGCGCTTTGGCGAAGGGATATCTTCAGCTAAGATTTTTCATGCTTCTATAAGACCCTCTTCAAAGTGTCCCGAACTTGAGTCAAGCTCGGGATACTTTAAACAGAAGCATGAACACGCGTCGGGACTGTACGAGCTGGGTGATGGCTGGTGTCACGCCTAGCTCTTAGGATTAGTTGTCCTGAGCCATCATTTTAGAGTATGGGATCCTGATAGCTTCTTGATATTGGAGCCTCTTGCGTCTTTGCAAGGATCGTGAATCGCTTTAGCAGAGGAGGTTCAGAGTCACGTTCCTTTGGTCCCTCGCAGTACTGCCATCTGTCATTGAGTGGAGCTTTAGCTTAACTTGTAAGCTTCCTTCTGACCGATGTCTGGCTTATGCTTGGACCAGACGAATAGTCTACATAAAGGACTATCCTCCTTTAAGAGAAGACTCAGCTGCTTCAATAATGGCCTTGCTTGCTCGATGTTTAGCTCCTGACGACCCAGGAGTTTGCTTGAGGCGGCCGTCGGTGGCAAATCTTTTTATCCAAAGAAGCTGTAGTATAACTACCATTGGATCTCGAGACGTACCGTGTCCTGGATGTTGTGGGCATCAATAGCATCTTAGACTTCTGCTTCCTGGGTTTGGATTGCTTGCCATTCTGACCAAGGAATAGCAAGGCCTGCTGCTGTGGTTGCTCTCGCCAGCCAGCTGGGGAGATAGGGGAGTCCTGTGTTGGTCATCATCTCCGGCTCGGGCCAGTAGCAGTTTCGGGCGATGGCTTCCTTTTGGCCAGAAATTGATTGGCTCTGTCACCACCTCGCCCACACTATTGAGAGCTTGTACCATAATTTTAGCTTTCTTGCTTCTGTGTATGTAACTACGAAGAGTCCGTAATAGGTCTTTGTATCCACATATTTTAATATGTAGAAGCTTTCTTCTTCCCTTTGCTTTTGTCTCCAAAATAAAGAGGTAATCTTCATAATAGATTTGGCTGACCAGAGGTAATATGGACGTGGTAGGCTTGATCTTTGCCGGGATATATAATAACAATCCAGAGGTAATATGGACGTGAATTGTTTTCTAGACCGTCGGGATAATCATAGAACTGATGCAAGAAGAACGACTACTCAGAGGTAATATGGACATGGTAGTCGCGCCTTCCAGGCATAGAGGAGCAATCCAGAGGTAATATGGACATGAAGTGCTTCATCTACTTGAGAGAATATATAGGAGGGAGAGCGAGAGATCCCTTACCAGAACTCATGGGCACCCTTTTTAGGGAATGTGGGTGCCTATGTTGGTTCTGTCTTCAGACGTAATACTTCTTTAAAAACTTGTCGTTGATGGGCATCATTAGCAAGTCCCCATTAGGCTTAGCTAGCCGATAAGCACCGCTGGAGTACACCGTTTCTATGATGAACGGTCCTTCCTACTTGGGCTCAAACTTCCTAGCCGTCTTATGGGTCATCACTATTGGTCTCCGTACTGCCAAGACGAGGTCGCCCACCTGGTAGGATCTTTTGCGGACCATTTTGTTGAAGGCTCCAGAGATACGAGCTTGGTAAAGCTCAATCCTTTGTTACGCGAGCAAGTGCTTTTCATCCAACGCTTCTATCTCTTGTAACCACCTGGCTGATTGTCTTCGATGGTTAACTGATTAGTGATCATGTTAGCAGACAACATCTTCTTAAAGACTTGATCCATGCTGGTATCGGAGTCCCAAGTTGAGGAGTCAGAAAAGTGTGAGTGCCTCATGACTTCTTCTTTTGAATCTTCTGAGGTGGTCGTAGGTGTAACATACCCCAGCCCTCGACGAGTACGTTGGTAGTTGTTTTCAGCTTTTTCTATTATAGCATGAATCTGTATGGGAAGACGCCGGCCTTTGCCATAATTGAGCTCCTTGTTGCTATTCAGGTCGTAGCCATCTTCTGAATAAGGTTTATGGCCTGTGTCATGTAGCGGTAGAACTACATTTTGCGGCTGTCGAGGTCTGGGCCTTTCAGAGTTATTCGCTGCGGATGCTCCAATCGACCGAATATGATGGGTTCTTCTTCTTTTTTCCTGGCTGAAACTACGAAGTAGGCACCTCGGACAGGGACAAACCGGCTCACATGGTTGGCAGTTGACTTAATTTCGAGGACGAAATTCTTTTAAGGTGGGTAGAGTTGTCATACCCATTTTCCGTTGTACATATTTTTAGTATACGTATACGGATTTCTGACATTTGTCAGGTGGATCGTAACTAAACTTGTCTTACTTAGCCTAGTATTGGTTTAATCTTGACTTAGTTTATTTTAATTTGGTTCGGTTCAATTTGAATTGGCTTGGCTTAGTTTGTTTTGGTTTGAGATTGAGAGATTTTGTATAAAAACCAACTCTTTCTCTCTCCTCCATTATTTACATTTACTTCTTCATCTTCTTTATTTACTCCTCTCATCTACCAAGCCCTAGGCAAGTGCAACTTGCTTCATGATGGATCTCAAGTTTATTGTTCTATTCTCTTCCTTACTTGATTCTAAGCCACTTTAGAACTTGACATTTTTGGGTTTGATGGATGGATTCCTGTAGATTTAAGTTTATAACTTTTTCAGTTTTCCTTGGTTTTGATCTCTAAAACTTGGTTATTTTCGAGATCTAATGGTTTTATGTTGTAGGAAATTCAATTATACCCAATTTTGGCTTTTGAATCGCTTGATTTCGACTTCGTATGAGAAAGTTATGCCATTTTCGTATTCATGGGTTCCCCACACCTTTTGGTGCTGTCAGGACGATGAACAGTGTCGCACGAAGTGTCTTCGCTGCCGCATGCTGCATGGCGTGCTTGTGCACAACATGCGCATAGGCGGTTTTGCTCGCGCACGCAATACAACTTACGCGCCGCTTGCCGCGCTGCAGCACAACGTGTGCCGTGCATGCATGCAACGTACGCCGTAGGCGGTTTTGCTCGTGCATGCAGCACAACTTGTGTGGCGTGTGCCACGCTTTCGCGTAACATGCGCTGTGCTTGCGTGCAACGTGTGCCATGGGCGGTTTTGCTCGTGCGTACAACGTAACTTGCGTGCCACACGCAATTTTCTATCGCGCAACGTGCGTCGTGCTTGCGCGCAACCTGCACCGTAGGCATTTTTGCTCGTACGTGATTTTCCGTCGCACAACATGCGCCGTGCTTGCACACAACCTGCATCGTGGGCAGTTTTGCTCACACACCAGTGTGCAAATCACTCCAAATGACTGCTTTTGTCCGTTTGAGCTATTTTGTAGCTAAATCTTGAAAAACTCAAAACATAAAAGTTGTAGATCCTTATCTTAGCTTCAAGAATCTTCATGTCTCACTTTAATCAGAATTCATATGTACTTATGGTTTTAGTTACAGTTGGGTGCTCTCGATCTTCTTTGTATGTTTTCTATACTTGGCATAAATTGCGACGACCCGACTAAACCACTAGTTGGCATTGAACTAGTAACTTGGAATTGAGCATGATAGTTCTAGGCTATGAATCAGAACTTAACATGAACATGATAATGTGATCTACCTTGACATGATAATTCTTGATAGTGGTCCGTTGTGATGCACTCTTGACATAATAAGTAACCTAACATGACATGTAAGCTTTGAATGCTGTTTCGACGGCTATCTCAACTCTCTAAGTAACTCTTATCTTGACACCGTGGATGATTATGATGTACAAGCTACATGTCTCATCTTACATTATGTCTAGGACATGGATTTCTGATTACCACGGTCAGGGATTCATACTGAATCTGACTAGGATAATGACTAGATTGATCAAGTAGCTCATAAAGAGATTTTCCAGTCACAGGTAATCCTGTTATCTGAGCGCCTTAAGTGGTCTTTTAGCCTGTCATCGTGTAGGGTGCATTTTCAGCACACGGTCATGTGTTGCACCTCCAAGTCACCTAAACAACTCTCTCAACCTGCGTCATGATAACATGGATAGTCTGCAGGACTTGTAACTGTTGGAACATCTCATTGCATCTTGCTAGTAAATAGGCTTATGACAACCCTAGTTAGTTAAAGTATCAAGCCGTACTCATTGCTTGGCCGTGAATTATGAATGGAATCTAGTCTAGTCTTGTCTAAACAGTGCCAGTTATGATTACTTCAGTGCATTACTGTTTATGCTTTACTCTTGTCAATAAATGGTTAGAGTGTAAGCTCTGTTCAGGTGAAGGGTTACAACCCCGGTCCTTTTTTGGTTTACGGGTTGTAACTTGGTTATCGAAATAGTTTCTTAGTTATATTATCGTTTGTCCCCCTATTTTCCTAACCCCAGTTTTCTTGTTATTATTTGTCTTGTGATATAATATGCTGGTTTAGTTCCTAAGTGAAGCCTCCCTTGTGGCACTTGCTCTTCTGGGTTCTAACTCAGCTGGTTTTGTTTGGCCAAATTTTGGAGTAGCACCCGAGGATCTACCTGTCTTCCAGCCAGATGATGAACACCAGACGTAATCCTGGCAACGAGTAGGTTTTATATTTTGCTCTCCCACTTTATTGTAAATTATTCTTATGAGGCATTTAGCCGCCGAGCAAATGTTAGCTCATGTTGAAACTTTTATTTCTGTCTGCCTACGGGCTGTTACATGATTAACAAATCCTAGGGTTGATCATTTATGACTTAAACTCTTGCTAGTCTTTGTATTTTGTATGACTAGCTTCATGATCATCTGAATATATAATATTTGGGATGCCTTACTTTGTATGTCTGATAATCTTACATGTTGTAACAATTACTTGCTTTTTGAGATTGAGACACTAGGCTTGTTCTTGACCATAAGAGACTGATGGCTTGTAGATAAACCTTCATGCATCTAGACAGCTATAACCGTATTGTGAGGTGGGTTGTACTTCAATATACATAGCTGGCTGTGTCTGTCCCCCGCTCTCTAGTGTTTCGGTTCTGGGGCGTGACAAGTACATTCTCTGATAGTTTTTATTATTTTGATATTTACTATATCTGTTCAGTTATAGTGTTTACTTGATTCTCGACACGAGAATACACGGACTAGTATACGTTGGATCCCATCATGAGATATTATTCTCGGTTTACCTGGTATATTGGTATATTGTTCGATATTGTTTCTTGTACTTGTATCGACACCGATTTAGGAGGGGACATAGCGCCCTGCTTTTAAATCCCGTGTCATGACGTATCATCGTTGGATCCATTATACTATTCAGGGGATTGGAGAGTTATTAGAGGTTATGTGATCAATATTCCTCTTATAACTACTTGTGCATAGCTTTATCCTCGCAACACGTAGGGTGTGGCCTGACCTGATACTATTAGAATGATAGATTTTTATTCTGGTCGGCCTGATCTCAAGGTTTACCTGTGATTGTTCTTGTGTATAACCGATCAAATGTAATAGCCTGATCTGGACCCAAGCCGATCACATAACGCTATAATATCTCAAGGCACTGTTTATATTTACATTGTACATTAGATTTTCCGGTACTGCTTTATATTCTAATATTTCACACCATGACATGATATGCAGTTTACTTGTACTATTTTACTTCTAGTCTTTATATTCTATCTTGTATTCAATTATAACTGTTTCTTATAGTATTTGTTAATTCATTGGAACTGTAGTTGGCGTTTGTACTTTGCTCTAATCCTGACTGGATACGTTGACAAAATTTTACAGAGAACTTGGAGGATCCAACTAGCCTAGAGGAGACACCAGTAGTGCTTGGAGTAGACTGCTAGGATTATTGGGTTATGTCTTTTAGTTTCTTGATATATATTTGATTTGTACTATGTTTGGTATTGATAACACTTAGCTCTTTTCAATTCTGGTTTGTATTGAACTTTGAGATCCTTCTATCTATTAAATTTTTGTGCTGATATCCATCTTAGTAACTTTGTGATTAAGTTGTGATTATATTCCTCCATACGGAGATGATAGGTTATATTTATTGTGTCTTAGATGTTATATGTTCTAGATGACCTATACAGCGTTCTACCGCCGACTCTACGGCATAGGTTCGACATACCCACGTGCTCGTGCCCCTAAACTGGGTGCGGGTCGTGACACGAATTATGCCTGAATTCTGTCTTTGGAAAACATATAAATAGAGAAGAAGTTCTACCATTTCAAAACACCTCTCTTCTCTTCTCTCTAAGCCTACTACGGTATTTCAAAGTGTTCTAAGCTTCTCATTTTCAAATCCTAAGCCAGTTACAATCCTCAAGTCGATTTGCCAGTACGGTACGGTCTAGAAGTTTCAGAGTGATTGTAATCAGAGGCTTGATTGAAGAAAGATACTTCACAATTGAAGTTGGTCGAGTACTTCGGATCAAAGCTTGTGTTGTAGAAGTTGCAAGAACTTCGCATGAAAACTTATGGCATTTTTCTATAGTAGATTTCAACTACAAGCTGGAGTTCTTCCGACTGGACTAATCCTCACAAGAGGGAAACCAGTATACAACCTTGTGTTTATATTTGCTCTCTGTTCTATACTTTTACGTTTACATATCTGTGATAGATTATGTGATCTTGTTGCTAACAATTTTTTTAATAGCTAATTTTCTGCTGCCTACTCTATTCACCCCCTCTAGAGTATAGCACTTTACATCTTGTTCCTACAATTGGTACCAGAGTAGGTTATACAGGTAAAGTGAGGTAAAAATATTATTATATTCTTATCAATACTGCTGTTACATAGATCGCTATATCACACATGGCAACTGTGAAATTCATAAGTGAAGGCCAAGCCACGAACAGACCCCCACTGTTTGATGGTACAAATTACACATACTGGAAAACACGCATGAGTTACTTCTTGAAATCTATAGATTTTGACTTATGGTCTATTGTGATTGATGGCTATAAAAAATTCCCCTCATATTCTTGTTGATGGAGAATTGGTTGAGAAACCCCATGACAAGTATACTGAAGCTAGAAAAAAATAGGCCAGTCTTGACGCACGACCTATTAACGCTTTATTTTATACTTTAGATAGAACTGAATTTAACAAGGCGTCTACAAGCACAACATCCAATAAAGTATGGAAACTTCTCGAAGTTGCTCACGAAGGCACGACACAAGTCAAGGAGTCAAAGATCAGTAGACTTACTCAAGAGTATGAGGCATTCAAAATAATGCCAAACGAATCCGTCACTCAGATGTTTACAAGATTTCTAGATATTGTAAATCCTTTGTCTTCCCTAGGCAAGGAATACAATAACCATGAGAAGATTTGCAAACTACTACGAGCTCTCACGAAGAACTGGATTCCAAAGGCTACAACAATTATTGAAGGAAATGACCTCACTACTATGTCTCTTGAAACGCTCATGGGTAAGCTACTCACTCACGAGCTGAAACTTCAAGACTTTGAAGAAGTTCCACTAAAGGAGAAGTCAATCGCCCTCAAAGCTCAACACAGAAGATCTGTCGAAGATGATTCCAACGACAGTGACTCTGACTCTGAAGATCAAGCTCTGCTAATAAAGAAGTTCATGAGATTCAACCGAAGAACAAAAGAACACAACAACAACAATAGCAACAATGAAGAAGGTCCAATCTGTCATAGTTGTAAGAAGAAAGGACACATCAAGAAGGATTATCCGTCAGCATCATCATTAACCAGGAAAAATAACAAGTATGAAAAGGGTTACCTGAAGAAATCAACATCCAGAAGGTATACCAACATAAGTATATGCCATAAAAGTAAAGCTAGCGACTCAGAAGATGAACAATCAGATGAAGCTGCAAATGTATGCTTAATGGCATATGATCATATGGAACACCCTATGTATGCAAGAAGAAAATGGATCCTCGACAGCGGTTGCTCAGGGCACATGACCAGTGATGCTTCTTTATTCGCAACACTGTCGAAGAAGAAAGAATGATACGTCTCCTTCGGTAATAATCTTAAAGGGTATATAGTAGGTATCGGCAACATTGTAAGGCTCCATATCCTGTGAGTAAAGATGTTTGTCTAGTAACCGAGTTAAAACATAACCTACTCAGCATAAGCCATTTAGCTGACGTATGTTTTTTATTTGTTGGAAGATGCTAACAAAACAGGTAGATGCTTAATATACAAGAATGATGAGAGTCAACTATGGCATATGGGACTCGGTCATGCAAACATGGACACAATTTCAAGACTATTCACGAAGAAATTGGTACGAGGCTTACCGGACATCACCTTCAAAAAGGATACGGTATGTAGTGAATGTGAAAATAACAAAGCTACCCGATCCACATTTAAGTCCAAGCATGCTATAAGTACCACTAGACCTCTACAATTATTGCATATAGATTTATTTTGGCCTAGTAGAATTGCTAGCCTAGGTGGTAAGTTATATGTATTTGTAATAGTAGATGATTTCTCTATATACACGTAGGTATATTTTCTCGCACGTAAAAATGTTGCATTGTCGGAATTCGTCTCCTTTTGTAAGAAAGTTCAAAATGAGAAAGGATTTATGATCACTCGTATTCGAAGTGAACATGGTGGCAAATTTGAGAATGCGGAATTTGAGCAATTTTGTGACACACGGTTATATGTATGAGTTCTCCTGCCCTAGAACTCCACAACAAAATAGAGTTATGGAACGTAAGAACAGGACTCTATCTAAAATGGCTAGAGTTATGTTAAACCAGTTTAGTCTACCTAAATACTTTCGTGCTGAAGCTATCAACACAGCTTGTTATATTCTCAATAGGGTTCTAATTCGACCTAAATCAAAGAAGACTCCCTATGAGTTATGGTTTGATAGAACACCCACAATTTCCTATTTCAAAATGTTTGGTTGCAAATGTTCTATTCTTAATAATAAAGATAATTTAGAAAAGTTTTACGAAAAGACCGATGAAGGTATAATTTTAGGTTATGTGGCCAAAAGAAAAGTGTACCGAGTCTTCAACAAAAGGACCATGATCATCGAAGAGCTAATGAATGTCACTTTTGATGAACTAAATTAATAGACGATCGATGATGATGATGATGATGAAGACATCAGTATACCGAGCAAAGCACCTGCAGAACCATCAATTACAACACCTACAAAACCACCGAGCAGAGCACATCCAGAACAAAAAACTGAAACCAGCTACCTTAAGAGTCTGTCAAAAAGAATGAAGTTTATGGCTGACCATCCCAAGAACTTGATAATATGGGAGATTACCATGAGTGTAAGTACCCATTCCTCTAACAGAGATATAATTTCCTGTGTTGCATTTATTTCAGAGCTAGAACCCAAAACTATTGAAGAAGCATGTAGCGATAATTTTTGGTTAGATGCTATGCAAGAGGAATTAAACCAATTTGAACGGAATCAAGTTTGGAAACTTGTTCCCAAGCCCATTGATCATTCGGTCATTGGCACCCGCTGTGTATTCTGAAATAAACTCAATGAGAGTGGTTTAGTCACTCGTAACAAGGCCCGACTCGTAGCTCAAGCATACAACCAAGAGGAAGGTATCGACGAAGATGAGACCTATGCCCCAGTTGCGAGATTAGAATCCATTCACATGTTATGTGCATTTGTATGTTTTCATAATTTTAAACTTTTTTAAATGGACATCAAAAGTGCATTTCTTAATAATTTTATAAAAGAGGAAGTTTATGTAGCTCAACCTCCAGGATTTACTGATTTCAAAAACCTTGATTATGTTTTTAAGTTGAAGAAAGCCTTATACGGTCTGAAACAAGCCCCTCATGCTTGGTACGATCACTTAAGCTCTTTTTTACTTGATAATGGTTTTTCAAAGGCAAGGTTGAACTACACTGTTTATAAAATCTTGAAAAGAAACCTTCTCTTAATTCAGATTTATGCTAACGATATTATCTTTAGAACCATTGATGAGTCTCTTTGTCAAGAATTTTTAAAGTGTATGCAGAATGAGTTTGAGATGAGCATGATGGGAGAACTCAAATTTTTTCTTGGACTGCAAATCAAATAAACCAATAATGGGATGTTCATTAATCAAGCCAAGTACACAAAAGATTTACTAAAGAAGTTCGATCTGGAAACCGTCAAACCTCTTGGCACTCCGATGGCAACTTTAACTAAGCTTGATATATGAGCAAGGCAAACCTGTCGACATATGTAAGTATTAAGGTATGATTAATAGTTTACTTTATTCAACTGCTAGTCGCCCTGATATAATGTTTAGTGTTTGCTTGTGTGCACATTTTCAAGCTAACCCCAAGGAATCACACCTGTGCGCAGTTAAGCGTATCTTCCGATACCTTAATGGCACTTCTTCTGTCGGCTTATGGTATTCCAAAACTACATCATTTGACCTAATCGGTTACTCGGATGCTAATTTGCTAGATGCAAAGTAGATAAAAAATGTACTAGCGGTACGTGTCATTTCCTAGGTAAGGCTCTAGTCTCTTGGCTTAGCAAGAAGCAAAATTTTGTCGCATTATCAACTACTAGGCTGAGTGTATCGCCTCAAGATGTTGTTATGCACAAATTTTATAGATAATACAAACCTTAGAAGACTTTGGTTTACAGTATTCACACATACCTATTTTCTGTGACAACACTAGTACTATTAATTTGACTAAGAATCATGTATGTCATTATCACACTAATCATATTGAGATTTGATATCATTTTTCTTAGAGAGCATCAAACAAATGGAGATATAAACCTTGAATATGTAGACACAGAGAACCAATTGGCTGACATCTTTACAAAATCTTTAGCGGAAGATCGTTTCAATTGTTTACGTCGAGAATTAGGAATTTTAGATGTCAATAATATTAATTAATTTTGTTTTATTAATTATTTTTTAATATGCAAAAATTATTTTTGAGACAAGCCTACAAAGGGTCTGCCTGTCACCGAAACGGTACTTAAGCGTTCCCCTGTGAACCTTCGTTAGCTAGCACAGTACCCCTACAGCTAATCTAAGACAATCGCTGCATACAAAATTTAATTTGTAATATAATATTAATTATATTAATTAAATTTTAAAATAAGTAAACTTGGAATTAAATAATTGAAAAAGGGTTGATGAATATAAAGTGACATTCTTCTGCACAAAAATACCTCAACAGAACCCCAGACAAACTCGCACCAAATTTGGACCGAATTCGGCCCGAGTTCTGTTGGTGTCGGGTGTTTTTAAGTCAGATTTGAATGTGAACCCTTCTATTCATCACCCTTTCTTCTCCAAAAGAGCAGTAGCCGCGCCTAGCACTCCAAAACCCTGACTTTTCTACTTTGATTTCTCTCAAATCCTTTGGAGTTTTCCATCCAAATTTTGGATTCATGGATGAAATCTCGTTCTCTTCCATATACTCAATTTTCAGAAGGTAACTTGCTTTTTTCTCTATTTTAATTTAGTAGATTTATATACTTTTCTATAAATAATGCCTAGGATTCACAACCTCTTCAAGAGAAAGAAGATGGCGGCTAGCGAAGAAGCCTCGTCTTCGGATCCTATCCAAGGATCGCTCTTTTCGCCCGTCCAATCGGACGACGGGGTGTTCAATGAGTTTTTATTCGAAACTCATGACCAATCTCCATTATGGTATATAGATTTCTCGGTTCGCAACATATTCTCTGGCGCACTGATCAAGTGGACTATCTTTCGTCATACAGAACTTATTTAAAGAATCAGGATTGCATAACCTTTTCACTCACTCATTTCCTATTACAATCAATGCTATTCGACTATTTTACTCCAATTTCAGTACCCTTGACACTTTTACTGTTAAGAGACGTGTTGTTGGAATTGATATTCAATTCAATGATACCGACCTAGAAAAAATCATTGATATTCTAAATGAAGGTGCTTCGCTAGACGATATTCCTGAATTTGAATTTTTCGGAGACACGAATTTAAAAAGTTTCAAGAATGAACTTTGTTCTCATGATCGAGTTCGTACTGGAAAGTTCAAAAGCTGCACATTTGAACTTAGTTTTCTATGAATTGTGTCGCATCGTGTACTCCACTATCTTTCCTAAATCCACTTCCAAAGACGAAATGACCACCTTTAAAATGTCTGCTTAATATCATATTCGTAAGGGGATTCCTTTTTCTGTCCTCAAGACGATTATTCAGATGATGGGTCGTTGTCGTGAAAGGCACAGGAACCTTGCTTATGCGATGATTCTTTCAATCATTTTTCAGCACTTTGACATTGATCTATGCACTTATGCGCGTGACTCTGAGCCCAAGTATCTTCAGCTATCTCGTCGTAGCACAGTTGTTCCTTACTCCTACTGCACCACCTCCACCTCCTCAAGATTATCCTATGTCTTTTGAGGGTCTCCACCAGCATTTATTTAATATGCGGCATGCTCAGCTGGATGAGCAACTCATTACGAGCGTTTGTAACTGGCAAATTGAAGGAATGTGAGTTCCGAGATGCTAGTGGTTTCAGGCCCTAGCAAACTCCTTTACGGATCTGCGTTTTGCACAAACTGGTCTGTATGCCTGTTCTCTTCTACGAGATCCTATTGTTTTGGCTACCGCTATGAGGATGAGGTGGTTCGTCACTTTTTTAAGCCCTGTAACGCTTATGGCTGGTACCGTAGTTCTGGTGCTACTCCACACCCTTCTCATGGAGGTGGCACTTTTGGAGCTGGTCCTTCCGAACATGGTGGCGATGTTGATCGCGATGACGATGATGACTCTGTTTAGTTGCTGAGGATTTTTGATCTAGACGTTGTTGTATTTTGTCTAGATGGTATCTGATTAGACACTATATTTGTCTATGTATACTTGGAAATGCTTCGATATTCCAAGATAGTACTTTATCTTTTATTTTTATTAGCACTGTGACTGTTTGCTGAGTTAATATATTTCAAACTCTAATTAGTATGCATTTACTATTTCAGTCAGTATTGTTCTCTCTTTTCTTAGTATGCACTTCTCATTCTATGCATAGCTTTACTTATTTTAGTTTATGCTTCCTTCATAGAAGTGCCTGTGAAATATATGTTACTCATTATATATTTTCTATAATTAGCACTGTGACTGTTTGCTGAGTTGTTGTATTTTGTCTAGATGGTATCTGATTAGACTCTATATTTGTCTATGTATACTTGGAAATGCTCCGATATTCCAAGATAGTACTTTATCTTTTTTTTATTAGCACTGTGACTGTTTGCTGAGTTGATATATTTCAAACTCTAATTAGTATGCATTTACTATTTCAGTCAGTATTGTTCTCTCTTTTACTCTTAGTATGCACTTCTCTATGCATAGCTTTACTTATTTTAGTTTATGCTTCCTTCATAGAAGTGCCTGTGAAATATATGTTACTCATATTTTCTATAATTCTTCAACGTTTGTTTCTTAAGCATGAATTGCGGCGAGCTTCTCTCTTTGCAATTTTTTTTCTAAGTGACAATGAGGGAGAAAATGGATCTAACATCTTTTGCAGGATACAAAAAGAATTTGTTTAAGTGGAGACAGTACCATACAAGTACAGTACAGTATCTTACAAATTTTGATTTTTTTTAAATCAAGATCGAGATGTTATATCAGTCAAGGTTTGTCAATTATCAAAATAGGGAGATTGTCGGCCCATTGGTCATGGTCAAACCTAATTTTAATAATTGATCAAACCCTGGCTCGATATAATGGCTACTTGGACAATTGCTGAGAACTGCTACTGCTACCGTTCCAGACATGAAGCTATTTTGCCATTGAGTCTGTATTTCTATTATCAACATAATTTTCATAATTTATTGAGTCTAGGAATACAATGTACACCGAGTCGTACTAGTAAATAGGCTACCCCAAAATATTTTCAAAATATCCTTTGTTTTAAAAATAAGCATATTTACATAAGCTCCTAACTGTTTGACTTTTCAAAAAGCCTAATACCTGATTTACAAAACCCTAATCAAATCAACTCTAGACCAAGATAATTTGGCTCGAGTTTGCCCCAAGTTCGGTTAGTGGACGTTGGATTTTGAACTCAGTCTTCCCGCAGTTACGGATGCAACGGCTATCTGGCAAGATTCTCTCAAAGAATTCTGCCCAAATTCTACCCGAATTCTGCCCGAATTCTATCTTTGAAAAACCTATAAATAGATAAGAATTTCTACTATTTCAAAACACCTCTCTCTCTTCTCTAACCCTACTATGGTATTCTAAAGTGTTCTAAGCTTTTTATTTTCAAATCCCAAGCTAGTTACAATCCTCTAGTTTATTTGCCAGTATGGTACGGTCTAGAAGTTTCAGAGTAATTGCAATCATAGGCTTGATTGAAGAAAGATAGTTGGTCGAGTACTTCGGATCAAAGCTCGTATTGTAGAAGTTGCAAGAACTTCGCATGAAAACTTGCAGCATTTTTCTATAGTAGATTTTAGCTGGAAACTGGAGTTCTTCCGACTAGACTAGTCCTTACAAGAGGAAAACCAGTATACATCCTTGTGTTTGTGTTTGCTCTCTGATCTCTACTTTACATTTACATATCTGTGGTATATTCTGTGATATTGTTGCTAATGATTTTTGAAATAGCTAATTTTTTGCTGTCTACTCTATTCACCCTTTAGAGTATAGCACTTTACATCTCGTTCCTACAAAGAGCTGGTTGACTTCTATGCCATGTTTAGTAGCTCTCACGGCACGGCACAAGCCAATATCCTTCAGCTCGGTCTTGTACTTTTCCGGTATCCATAAGGTCAAGTTATGCCATTTAGTGTCAGTATGGATCTAACCTTTGACCCGAAAAGCTTCTTTTGGGTATGAGACTTCTGCCGCTAGAAGTTGTTTGGCGAAGAGAGAAGCCCCAAATGGACGTACGTCCTGGGTAAAATCACTAAGCATATGGCCAGGACGCAGTACCCGCAAAGTATATGACAGACCGTCATGAGCACACCTAAAGGAGTCCCACTTCCTGGAGCGTGTGTCCAGCTTAAAATGGCTTGTCATCCCACTTCCTGGAGTGAGATGGGGCCAGGTCCCATTCCATGTGCCACTTTTTAGTGAAGCCAAAGAAGACCGAAAGCGGGAGATGTCGGTCGGTCGTCGAAACATACAAACTGAGGTTGTAGTTACCAAAGTACCAATCTTCTTTAAGCTTCAAGAGGTCTGTCTCCTTCAAAATCAACTAGTCACTGAAGAGGAACTGAGGTTTCAGCATCTCACCCCCTAAATCACTTGCAACTGATAACTTGCCTCGATCCATCATGCTACGGAAGTAGGTGAAGTGTTGTTTGTGTATTCTAGTCAATCGTTGCTCTGGTTGGCCTCGGGCGATCAACTTCCTTGCACGGTTAACCACCTCCTCATCAAAATTCATGCCTAGTGAGTAGACCGATGAGTCAGAGAGGATCTCGGCGAAAAGGGAGATAGTCAAAGAAATTGCATAAAAAACAAACGAAGTCAGAAAAAATAAATACCAAATATTTTTTACAAAAAGAAAAAAGAAAAAAAGAGCAAGATGTGCAGGCATTATTCAGTAGCCTTGCGCATCAACAAGTTAAATCTCTGCACAGGCACTATTCAGTAGCCTTGTGCATCAACAAGCTAAACATCTGTTGGCACTGTTCAGTAGCCGCATCAGCAAGCTAAACCTCTATACAGGCACTGTTCAGTAGCCTTGCACATCAGCAAGCTAACTTCTGTGCAGGCACTGTTTAGTAGCCTTGCGCATCAACAAATGGAGCTTTAACATCTTTCAGATGCTACTTTGAAAATTAGCACCCATGTGCATCAGCAAATGGGGCATTCTACTTTGAAAAGTAGCGCCTATGCGCATTAGTAAAATAGGGCATCGATGTTTCAAATTGAACACATGTTTTGTCTTGGCAATCATTGTTACGAAAACTTACTCGCAACAGTCGGTCGTACGTCTCCATGCACGCCATCATCAATGACCGGAGAGTCATCGACGTCGACAGCCTTGGTCACCGGCCACTTCCTTTGGCCTTGCTCGTACTCACCGCGCTAGCCTTGGCGACCTTGGAAGCTCTGGGGGCTCTCAGATTTTTGGAGGCCATGGGAAAATCTAGGGTTTCTCTCATGAAGAAGAAACTCTTTTTTCAAGAAAAGCTTAGAAAAGAAAATAGAGTAAAAGTTCTCTCTTTTCAGAAAATTCCTCTTTATAGGGAAAGACACGTGTCAACAGATGAGAGCAAGAAACGCTTCGAATTTGAGAAAAGTTCTCGAAATGCGTACAAAGGAAATCACTCCTTATCTATTTTGAAAAATGAGGAGTCATTGTCATGACGACCAAAAAAGCACTAATTGATGATGGTTACTAAGCTCTCTTAACGATGACGGCCTATCAGCAACGCGCTGCACACTTTTTATGCCACATGTTATTTCATGATTTTTTAAAGTATTTCAAACTTTATCCAAAGTTTGGAAACTTCGAAGGGGTCTTGTAGAAGCATGAAAAAGCACAGCATCTACAAAGTGCAGGAGACACAAAGTTGCTGCGCACATCAAAGAAAAAAATATGCAGTACATAAAAAAGATGCTTTATTAAATCATGATTACAAAGGTCTATTACAGATTTTTCATAATTATATACAAAGACTATCTACTCAGCCTAAAGTGCATATCTTACAAGTGTGCAGGCCAAAAAAATGTAGCATCTCGTCAGAGCGAATCACTTTCTTATCAACGAATGAGTGTTCCCTTATCTCAGCAAACCTGTGGCTCCTCCAGCATAAGTAGGGTCGACAATCAACCAAAACTTGATGTTCCAAAGCAGAACA
>JANAVB010040018.1:318585-423875 GCA_029216955.1 Iris pallida | reverse complement strand
ACATCATGGCATTTTTCAAAAGAAGACCATGTGGCCAGTGTGGCAACCGTATCTCTTTAGATACTATCAAATCCATTTATTTAAACTGAACGAGATCTTTGAATGATGTACACACGACATATGAAATTGACTCGGTCATGTTTATGAATGGGTGCTAACCACCCAAGATTTGACAACATGCAAATCACAACAACTGCCACGTGTCAGCTCAGCAGCAGCTCCAACGGTGCAGTTACAATAGATTTAGCTATTTTTTCGTGCGTGCAGCACTCTACTTTCCAAGAACCCCTGCACACATCGTATATATGCCTTCCTAGAAATAGAAGAAGTCTTCCTTCATTTGGGATCCTTCGACTGCTTCTTGATTGGCAAACCCAGATTACCGCTCACAGACATTCAGAGAGTCAGAGCAAGTTCTCGTCGTCAGATCGTCAACGGAAAGGAACCACCATAGTGTTTGATCTCCCTCGTCATACTTTCCCAGAATCAAAACTGTACTTAGATTTCCTATTTCAGAATCTCTTGTACTTCTCTTGTTTGAAATACAAAAGTTCGTTTAACTTTTGTTCATGGCAAACAAAATGCCGACTCTGTTGGGGACTTCCTTCTCATCCGACAAGAAGGTAGTGATGCAATCTGATAAGAACCTGCTGGGGTCGTCTCAAAAGATTATGGTCGTATGCTTCGATCAGCAAGCTTTTGAAGATCTCCTGTCTGAAGGCAACTCGAGTTCTTCGAAGCGGCTAGTAAAGCCGAAGAAGACTCGACGCACCTGGGTGCCCAAGGCTGCTGTATCGAATGGCAAGACTGAAGGGAATACGCTCCAAGCTCCTCTGAACTCAGGCATACTCAACACGCCTTCATCTACTACTATAATTTTTCATTCAATCCAGTTGCTGGGAAGCACAGCGAAGGCTGCCACTCTCAGGCTACGTGCCGGACGAAGGCGCGGCTGAAGAAGAAAGGCGTAGCACCCCACTCGCACACGAAGATGGCTGCACAGAAAGGAACCTCTGTCTACGATAGACTTGCCTACCCCTGGGTAGGGCTATATTGGACTTGAGTACAATGCGTTCTAGGGATCGTACAAAGAAATCCAAGACAACACACGTCTCGTGCGAAACGTGCTACACCAACAGCTAACCGAAAGCATGCGCGACAGTAATACGTACAGCTGATGGTAAGATGTACAGAACTGGTTTAAGTGCTTCGATGCCTCAACCGACACATTTCTCAAAGTCCTCCTGTCACTAGGGCGCTCACGTGTAGGAACCAAGCCAGAGGGCAAATATTATGATGATAGAACCATGTGTAGTATGGCTGCAAACGTAAAATGGGTCAATATCACAAGCAATCTTCTTTGCATGGCCTAAGCATGTCTCATGCGCAGGAATTGAGTCATGGAGCGCATTCTTCACATCTTCACTCATACGTGCAGTATGGCTGCATGCGAAGTGAGTGTAGATGAGAATACCTCTCCGTGTGACTTGCGTAACGTGATTTCTCAAACGTAAGGTAAGGGAGGTCTCTGTTACGCATAATGTGCCCGTCTCAGGGTACACTTGTGCTAACATAACCATCAACTGCTATTGTAACCAAATAGTAGCTTCTCACCAAAAGGCAGTAGGTTTTTCAATGAATGGACGGCACCTATTAAATAATGACTCGGCAAGAGGGTGTCGATAGAAGAAGAGGATGAACTCCTGATCGACTCATACAATACTGTATGAAGAATACCTGCCCACAAGAAGACCTCCAAGAATCCTCCTATTTTGGCTAGTGCATCCAAGTCAAAAGGCCAACTTGGAGGTAGCAAGCTGGCGGTGCCCAGCAGTGGTGTGTTCCAACACACTCACTCTAAAACTAAGTCCTCATCATAGGGCACTGTCGCTTCATCAACAACACAGGCTGGGGGTAGCCAACTCCTACGATCACGACAGCCCATCGTTATGACCAGACGAGGTTGGGTAAGGGACTGACACAGACGCCTCTGGGTATAATTTATCAAAAACTGGGTAGCGACTACTTCGAATCAGAATACGACCTCAGCTTGCCCTTCTTCCCTCAAGATGGTGAAATACAAGGGTCTGAGCCCGAAAGTGAAGGACCTATTGTGCCTTCTACTTCCTACCATCTGATGTCGGTATACATGACAGGGGATGATAACACAGGAAGCAGTGAGGGTCCAAACCACCAATAATGTATAAAGGCCCTGGAGACAGGCATGCGTTTATTGGCAGAGTCCATACAAGCCTTGACTCAGGTGGTCTTCGTACTCAAGGATAGAATGCCACCCCATGCCCTTGCTCCAGCAAATCCAGATCCAGGACAAATAGGAATCTAATACACCTTCATAAGTGCCTCCCCTGACAGAGAACATGCACTTCCATGGTCATCTGACAATCGATATCCGGCCCGCCAATGTCAGACGACATACAACAAGCTCTCAGAGAGTTGTATGCTCGCTTCGATGCTAAAGACAAGCGAGAATCACTTCAAAAGCTGGGAATTCTGCAACCATATCCCAGTGAGTAGGACATCATGGTGTATCCTCCTAAGTACAAACTACATGCTCTCACACCATTCAATAGAAAAGATTCTCCATGTCGATATCTGAGGTACTTTACCTCTGTGATAGGGCATCTACTAAAGGACGATGCCTTGCTGACGAATCTATTTGCTAGGGTATTGCAGGGGGTAGCGTATGAGTTATTCTGCAGTCTCCTCGACAATTGTATCTCGTCTTTTGATGATCTGAACCGTCTTTTCCTCTCTCGGTTCTATGAGGCTGGAATGGACATGACGATGTCCTCTCTCATAGATATTATCCAGAAAGAAAATGAGCATGTACGCGCTTACATCGAGCGCTTCCGCCAAGCAACCCTGAGGCTTCCACCTGGAATGCCGAGCCTGTGATTATGGATTCATGTCACAAGAATATGCTTCTAGCAATCAAGCTCTGGCATAATGCTCCATGCATAGAGTAGACGTCGTTCATTGCACAGGTTGATAGTACTAAAAGGAACGTCCGGGATGCACGCTTGCTGGGGTTGAACTTCCCTACACTTAAAGGCAAAGGAAGCCCATCTAGCAACAACCCTGTCAACACCAACAAGGACAGAAAGGAGAAACAAGCCTTGACTGTCAATATTTCCAAGGGTTCAACATTTGTGAACCAGAAGCCGACAGAAGCGCTAAAACGAAAGGTAACCTATTCCTTCAATGATGATGATGTGCTGGAGCTCTTCAACGTACTGATAAAGGATGAAAAGCTACAACTCCCTCCTCCCAAGCGTCCTGATGAAGTAAGAAAACTGGATAATCCCAAGTACTGTCATTACCACCAGTTTGTCTACCTCCCAACACGTGACTGCTACGTATTAAAAAAGCAAATTCAAAGGCTCATTGATGCCAAGGTCCTCTTGCTGGACTACGAGGACAAGACGGTCACCGCCAACATAGTGACCCTCCAATTGGATAGCTTCCCGAAGATGGAAGCCCAAGATGGTGTCATCCCTATCCCCAAGACGACTATGGAAGTGGTCAACCATCTACCGGCCCATGACATTGCTCAGGGCCTCATCCCGCTTAGGACACCCGAGGCAAAGTTATGTGGGTCCATCTCGATCTTACCTAGACATGATGTGCCTACAACGCACTTTGTTAAAGGTAAGAAATCCTAGTCGTATCGTACGGTTTCTGCCTCGACCGACGACCCAAGTTACCATTCGCATGGCTTACCAGTGAGAGGATAACCAGGCTCTGGAAGAAGAGGTATCTCTGCCTGCTGCTGCCACTACACCTGATACTTTGGAGGCAGGTCCATCTCAACCTCCTACAGCAGATAAGCAGAAGCAGAAGGAGGTTCATTTTGACAAACCTCTGAGGAAAGACTCGGCGGTAGGTCCGATCAAGCCCTATAACTTTGATTATTGGCACAACTTGCCAATACTTCAGCCAGGTTGTAGCTCTTCGAGCTCCTTCGTCTCTCTAAAGAGACTCAGGACGCCCTCAGTGAGGTTACTGAATGTTGATTCTTTCTTCAGCCAGGTCCAGACCCAAGGAGGATCCCATGCCTGCCTATATTGCCATAGTGTGGTTGAGACAATCCTGAACATCACTTTCACTCATTAAGACATACTGCTAAAGAATAATCGGCACAATAGACCCCTGTACTATACAGGGTATATTGGTACCATCAAGGTCGATCGCATCCACATCGACCACGGCTCTTCCTTCAGTATAATTCTTCATAGTTAGTTCCAGACCTTAGGGATACCAATACCCCGGCTGATGCAACACTATAATCAGCAGTTTCAACACTGAAAAGAGTGATCCCTTGGGCAAGATCTGTCTCAAATGCCAAATAGACGATCTCCAAACGGATGTGATTTGCTATGTCATTGATCTAGACATATCCTACAATATACTGTTGGTCGACCATGGATACACGAGTACATGATCGTACCCTCGACCACCCATTAATACATAAAGTATGTGGCCAGCGATGGGGCCATCAAAACTGAGTTCGTTGACATTGACCCATTTTGAGGACTGAGGTGTATTGCACTGATGCTAACTTGTATAAATCAATCCCTTAGTATGAAAATGCCAATGACGCGGACGATGAAGCAAAGATCGCAACGGTTGCTAAAGAATCGCTGAGAGTTCGACTGAAAGGAAAGCCTCCCCAAATGTCGGATCCTCTCATTCCCAAGCTTCGGAGAAAGGCTCCTACACCTATGTCTGTGACATTGCCAGTAGGAACTCAGGAACCTATCCGGATCAAGCTCCCTCGAAAGGCCCCGAAAGCAGCCATGAGGTCACAAGATCCTCCGGCTCCAACTCCTTTAGTGGTTAAGCTAAAGCGAAGGCCTCTACCACCTTCTCCCATGGTGGCCCCGGTCCTCACGGATGAAGAATTAGGGGACTACATGTATGCCAATGCTGGGGCATCCTTTAGACGATGTAATCCCTCGGGATAAAATTTTGTATTTATTAATAAAAGTTATCTTTGAATTACTTGTACACACTAGAATGCTATGTACTTCCTACATAATGCTCTGGGCATGTTACAAACACAAGTGACAACCGCTAATCTCGTAAGTCGAGTTGTCCCATCCCGAGGCACCAACTTCATAGTCCCAGCGAGAAAGGTACTCACTCCGATTCTATTATGGCACAGCTACCAAAATGATGTATCGTCGTTCGTATGATGGAATCCTCCTTGATGTTTATCCAATATTAAAGCAAAAGAAGCACTCCAGGAACCACACGATGGCACATGTAGAGCTCACCAACCCGGTCTAAGTTGTAAGATCGACTACGGCGTATGGGCTACTATTGGCCCACCATGATGGCAGATGCCGTTGATTACGGTAAGAAGTGTCGAGTATGTCAACTATATGCTTACTTCATTTACCAACACTTCGAGTTCCTACACCCCACTGCGCCCATTTGGCCATACGAAGCATAAGGGATGGATATCATCGTACCGATTAGTCCTCCATTCACCAAAGGACATCGGTTCATCCTGCCATCACTGACTACTTTTCTAAGAGGGCGGAGGTGATACCATTGGCTGAGGTAAAAACCTCAATGTGATCAACTTCGTCAAGCATCATGTTATCTATCGCTTAAGAGTTCCACAGAGAATTATCTATAACAATGGCCCCCAGTTTGTAGCCATGCATTTCGTCGATTTTATGATAAGAATCGGATATAGAATGTAGCATCGACGGCCTAATCCTGTAGCGAATGGGCTAGCCAAAGTATTCAATAAGACAATCGTAAAGTTACTCAAGAAGGTCGTATCTTCTAATAAGCATGACTAGAAAAAAACTCGCGAACGTCTATGGGCAACTGTTCGAACACCCACTGGCAACATGATATTCTCTTCGTCTACGGAAGCGAGGTGGTACTCCCCCTGGAGATCCAGATTCCATCTCTGTGGGTGGCTGTCACCAACCAGCTGACAAACGGAGATAATCAATGATATCGACTACAAGAGTTGGAAGTTAGACGAAAAGCGCCTATTAGCTTGGCAACATATGCTGTATCAAGCTGAGATTTTTGAATCCTTTAACAAAAAGGTCAAGGAAAGGACATTTCAAGTTGGCGACCTGGTGCTATCAGTTCGAAGGCCGATGGTCATGACTCACAAAATAGCTGGCAAGTTTGAACCCAAATGGGAAGGACTATTTATCATAGAAACGGTGTATTCCAATGGTGCTTACCGATTCGCCAAGCCTAAGGGAGATTTGCTAATCATGCTGATCAACGGCAAATTTCTAAAGAAATACTATGTCTAATTTTGAGCGTGCATTTCTAAGGACGGTCATATTCACATTACCTCTGAATCACCTCCCTTATCTACCATGTTTGTTTAAACCTCTGACTGAGATGTTATGTACCATATCCATCTTACCTCTGAGTAGACATTCCTACCAAACCAACCTCCGATTAGTTCCTTATATCCCCGTAGAGTCTATTTACCATGTTTGTATAACCTCTGAGTAAGAGAATTCGTCTGTAAAATTACGTGTTTACCATGTCCATATTACGTCTTAGTAAATATCCCAACAAGAAAACATCTCCAACAGAGTTACGCTACTACAAAAGTTCATAAGTGGTGGACAAATAAATAAGTAAAATCAAGACTTTATTTCTTTCAAAAGGAAAAAAAAAGTTATGCTACATCAAAATAAAAAGCCTTTTTAAGGAAGGGGAACAGAAAGAGAACAGTAAAGTAGGTATCTAAGAGGGCCGGCACGATAGGCCACTGATCTGATTCCTCAAGAAGGCAATTCTGGGTCCGACGGATTCCTTTGCCCGACGTTCTACTTTCTGACGTCTAGCTGCATCTTCTCTAAGCTGGGACACGCCTCGATAAGCAATCTCCAGCTCTACCTAATGAGCTTCGGTATCTCTACTCTTGGACCAAGGTCTCAGATTGCTGCGAAGGAATCTATGATGGTTCCTGGACTTCTCCATTTCGCCCTCTGCGGTTGCCAGCTTCTCCTCCAAAAGTCAAATTTATTCACGGAGGCTTTCATACACCTCCAGGGTTTCTTGGAGACAAACTTAGACCTCCTCAGCCGTGACCACCTCTCCTACCTATGCCTCGATTTCAGTAATCGGTGCGCAACAGCTCCTCGCTCAATTCATATTGGGATAGCTCAGCAGCCATCTTCTCTAGCTCCGCATCCACTATGGATGAAAGATTACGCTCAAGACCTTGAAGCTCTAGAAGACTAGCTTACAACTCCGTCATGGAGGCCTCCAGGGATTTACCTTTCCTCATACACGAGATAATCTCGTAGTGCCACCAATTGGCTATTACCATTGACCGAGCCAGCGCAACATTCAGTCATGTTGTAAAACACTCTCTATACCCTGCCTAAAAGCACTATAAATCATACCGAGGACTAGATTGGCGTAATAGTTATTGTCATCCATGGCCATTGGAGTCATCGTAGGTGCTACGGTGGAAGGCCCTGGGGCAGGAACATGAGCAATAGCAGCCGCAGTCACTACAGGACTACAGGATATTGTCGGGAAGAAGTAGCCATTGCCGAAGCAAAGGTTGCCAGTGGAATAGCAACACTAACTCCAGGTGCTATTTGATTTATCTTTTGCACCACCATTTCAGAAGTACACCCATGAGTAGCTCCATATGGAACATATGTTAGGTCGGGACCTTCAAAGTTGAAGACTCCTCCATCTTAGGGCCGACTTTATTCCCCCTTGGCCACCGTAAGACCGACCCTGGGTATCACGACAAGCATGTTTGCAGTCCTCTTCACAGGGGTTTCTTCTTTATACACTGCCATCAACTCCAAAAAGTCCTAATTTTATAGTAGAAAGTGAAAGTCGGAGCAGGCGGAGAATCCTCTTCCAACTCGACAGCCTCAGCGGCTTCAGTCAGCGACATCTTCCCTGGAACAGTAGTTTTCAGCTCCCATTGTCGCGGGCACCTCGACAGTGAAGACCCCTCAGCGGGAGCAATTCCTTCTACCCTCACGGAAGGAGGGCCTCCAGTCGGTACAGAGGTTGCAACCCTAACCTCCGAACGTAGTAGTACTCGAGGAGGTGCCCTAGCAGCAGGTTTCTCGGAAGCTCCCCGAGGACTTCAAACTCACAATCGGTCATATTCTTCTTCGACCGTCTTGACTTCTTCGCTTGCTACATAAACAAAACAGTAATAAGCAGAGGTCTCAAAATTTGACAAATTAAAAATACATACTACATATCTGTGAAGGAGACTCAGAGGATGGGGCTTTCCACTCAGTACATGGTGAAGACTGGTGCTCAGATCCGGTTCGCTTGTGAGCAGTCCGCTTGAATGTCTTGAAGGGTGTATTACTCACCTCCGTACGGGCCTGTAATTTCAAAGGGAAACTAAGGGCGTCGCATCCTTCCTCTCCTCCGGGAGGCACTGGATCCTTCCGAGATCCCCCCTGATGACGTAAGATGCCGAAGATGCGTAAAGATGACCTAAGAGGCCTCCATCATATCCCGACAATAAAACTTTGCTTCCGATCATAGCCCGAAAAAAAGTTGTTTGCCAAGCAGTAAAACTTACGGCAGAGTATAGGATATCGGTAGTAAGATCGCTTACGGGGATCTTAAAGCTCGCTCCAGTGCACCTGGCATTATAATAGTACCATGCACGTGCGCCATCCAGTAAACTTCCCTCATAACCCAAGCAAGGACTCGGGTTATCCATCATCGTTTGGCTATAGTCGAACTACCGTACAAACCGACTCGGCAGATAGGGTTCTAGGTATACCCAATTCTGGCTCGATAAACCAAATATGATGGTCGAATGGACTGCAGCCAACGAAAAGTACCATGAGTCAGAGTGCTCATCTCTTCGCCCCGGTCTTCCAGCTCATCTTCTGCATAATAGCCTGAGTAGGTGGGCAAAGTCCTATAGAAGTTGTAGCTATCCAAGCTCCCTAACACCATCTATAGAAGTTGTAGCAAACCCTCGTCTGTGCCAGGATCTCTTAAACCAGGACAGTGCAATGCCAACCAAGCCGTTAAATAATGGCAAGGGAGTTCATCTAGAGGAAATTCGTCATATTTCCTGCCATGCTCTATTATTTTCCTCGAGAGCTCCTGTAAGCCTCGTAGAGTATTACAAACCATGGCTAGAAGCAAGCCGGCCTATATCCAAAGACTAGCTTTACAGCCGGCATGATTGTTCGACGTAACAAAAGTTGAACAAACTTTTTGTCTTATTGAACGTATAAGGTATCTGTGTACAAAGAAGGAAGTCCTAAATAGGATATTCTAAGTATAGGGAGAAGAGGTTTCTGGAAAGTTGACGGTGGAGATCGAGTACTGTAGTGGCTTCTTTACTCTGTTGACGATCTGACGACGAATCAACCTTGCTATGGCTCTCTGGCACCTTTGATAAGACTCTGGGGTCACCGATCAAGAGGCTGTCTGGATGAGAAGATCCCTTGAAGATGGTTGGTTGGTTGGTTCTTTGGTTGATAGGTAGATGAGGGTGGTCGACTCTTCATAGATAGAGATCGCTGCTCCTTTGAAAATTGTCGATTGTTAATGTTTTCTCCCTCTTTTTCTCTTTTCTTTTGGTGAAGAAGAACTCCTTCTATTTATAGAGAACCGAGCATATATGCGATGTGCATTAGGGTTCCTGAGATATAAAAGAATCTGTCGTCATTGTGCGGTACGGGCTTCTACAGAACTGACACATGGCGGACATCGAGATTTCCTCAAACGAGATCTCTGGTGGTTATAAACATAACCGAAGGAGGTAACACGTGGCGCGTGCCGATTTGCTTACTCGGATACAGCCGAGTAAATCTTGGGATTTCATCCTAGATTTGGTGTCTAATGATCCTCGTCTAAGATTTAAATCAAACTGATATGATATCAATCATGATTTAATCCCAATATTCACTGCAAGAGGCGGTTTGAAAAACCAATTGGGGTAGACCCATGCTTCGGTGCCTCTGGTGAGGACTAAGTGCTGCTGTGCTTCGGGGTGACGAGTAGACCGTACTTCTGGAGATGAAAACCTTTGTGCTTTCAGGCGACGAGTGGACTTGGCTTCGAATGACGACGAGACTTCTGTGCGTATAGAGCAACTTATGAAGCTGTTTGGGCTACTAGAGTCACTGTGTTATAGGCGACAAGTAGACTTGTGCTTCAGGTTCACGAGGTTACTGTGCTTTTGGAGCGACAAGTTGACTTGCATTGGTTGCGATGGGAGTTCCAAGTCTCTTGTAGAGAAGTGACTTAAGATTCTAATCTGGAGCAAATGACTGCGCCATAGAATGGTGATGGTATGAGCATATCACCATCCTGCGCCTTATACGACACATGTAAGTAGCTGTTCCTATAAACAGTAAAGACGTTAGCTGCAAAAGGAAGGGTATGGCACCCTTACGCTTCTGAGATTGGCACAGGTAGACAGCTGCACCTCTGGAGTGAAGACACTGGCTTCTGGAATAAAAGAACGGGAGGGGGGCCTACCACCATCTTTTTTTGAGGTTGGCACAGAGAGGTGGCTGTGCCTCTGGCTTGAAGGTTCTGGCTTTTTTTAAGTACTGGGTTGCTGATTGCTTCTGTAAGGATGCGCCCACAAGAAAATCAGAACATGCATCGGTGGAAGTCAATCCCCAGTGTGTGTATTTAGAAGAAGGAAGGCTGTGTTTCGATGAAGATTGCATCCCTTGTAGATCCCTCTAGGCTTCTGTCGAATTTGTACTAGATCCTTTGTAGAAAAACAGAATTAGTCCCTTATATATAGTCCTAATGTATCTGTACTAGACTTTGGTAGACATGACAATGAAGGAACTCCTCTCCATATCTTCTGTTTTATCTTTTTAGCACTGAGCCTCAGTCTTTTGCATCTTCTGCGCTTTGGCGAAGGGATATCTTCAGCTAAGATTTTTCATGCTTCTATAAGACCCTCTCAAAGTGTCCCGAACTTGAGTCAAGCTCGGGATACTTTAAACAGAAGCATGAACACGCGTCGGGACTGTACGAGCTGGGTGATGGCTGGTGTCACGCCTAGCTCTTAGGATTAGTTGTCCTGAGCCATCATTTTAGAGTATGGGATCCTGATAGCTTCTTGATATTGGAGCCTCTTGCGTCTTTGCAAGGATCGTGAATCGCTTTAGCAGAGGAGGTTCAGAGTCACGTTCCTTTGGTCCTCGCAGTATTGCCATCTGTCATTGAGTGGAGCTTTAGCTTAACTTGTAAGCTTCCTTCTGACCGATGTCTGGCTTATGCTTGGACCAGACGAATAGTCTACATAAAGGACTATCCTCCTTTAAGAGAAGACTCAGCTGCTTCAATAATGGCCTTGCTTGCTCGATGTTTAGCTCCTGACGACCCAGGAGTTTGCTTGAGGCGGCCGTCGGTGGCAAATCTTTTTATCCAAAGAAGCTGTAGTATAACTACCATTGATCTCGAGATACCGTGTCCTGGATGTTGTGGGCATCAATAGCATCTTAGACTTCTGCTTCCTGGGTTTGGATTGCTTGCCATTCTGACCAAGGAATAGCAAGGCCTGCTGCTGTGGTTGCTCTCGCCAGCCAGCTGGGAGATAGGGGAGTCCTGTGTTGGTCATCATCTCCGGCTCGGGCCAGTAGCAGTTTCGGGCGATGGCTTCCTTTTGGCCAGAATTGATTGGCTCTGTCACCACCTCGCCCACACTATTGAGAGCTTGTACCATAATTTTAGCTTTCTTGCTTCTGTGTATGTAACTACGAAGAGTCCGTAATAGGTCTTTGTATCCACATTTTAATATGTAGAAGCTTTCTTCTTCCCTTTGCTTTTGTCTCCAAATAAAGAGGTAATCTTCATAATAGATTTGGCTGACCAGAGGTAATATGGACGTGGTAGGCTTGATCTTTGCCGGGATATAATAACAATCCAGAGGTAATATGGACGTGAATTGTTTTCTAGACCGTCGGGATAATCATAGAACTGATGCAAGAAGAACGACTACTCAGAGGTAATATGGACATGGTAGTCGCGCCTTCCAGGCATAGAGGAGCAATCCAGAGGTAATATGGACATGAAGTGCTTCATCTACTTGAGAGAATATATAGGAGGGAGAGCGAGAGATCCCTTACCAGAACTCATGGGCACCCTTTTTAGGGATGTGGGTGCCTATGTTGGTTCTGTCTTCAGACGTAATACTTCTTTAAAAACTTGTCGTTGATGGGCATCATTAGCAAGTCCCCATTAGGCTTAGCTAGCCGATAAGCACCGTGGAGTACACCGTTTCTATGATGAACGGTCCTTCCTACTTGGGCTCAAACTTCCTAGCCGTCTTATGGGTCATCACTATTGGTCTCCGTACTGCCAAGACGAGGTCGCCCACCTGGTAGGATCTTTTGCGGACCATTTTGTTGAAGGCTCCAGAGATACGAGCTTGGTAAAGCTCAATCCTTTGTTACGCGAGCAAGTGCTTTTCATCCAACGCTTCTATCTCTTGTAACCACCTGGCTGATTGTCTTCGATGGTTAACTGATTAGTGATCATGTTAGCAGACAACATCTTCTTAAAGACTTGATCCATGCTGGTATCGGAGTCCCAAGTTGAGGAGTCAAAAGTGTGAGGCTCATGACTTCTTCTTTGAATCTTCTGAGGTGGTCGTAGGTAACATACCCCAGCCCTCGACGAGTACGTTGGTAGTTTTTCAGCTTTTTCTATTATAGCATGAATCTGTATGGGAAGACGCCGGCCTTTGCCATAATTGAGCTCCTTGTTGCTATTCAGGTCGTAGCCATCTTCTGAATAAGGTTTATGGCCTGTGTCATGTAGCGGTAGAACTATTTTGCGGCTGTCGAGGTCTGCCTTTCAGAGTTATTCGCTGCGGATGCTCCAATCGACCGAATATGATGGTTCTTCTTTTTTCCTGGCTGAAACTACGAAGTAGGCACCTCGGACAGGGACAAACCGGCTCACATGGTTGGCAGTTGACTTAATTTCGAGGACGAAATTCTTTTAAGGTGGGTAGAGTTGTCATACCCATTTTCCGTTGTACATATTTTAGTATACGTATACGATTTCTGACATTTGTCAGGTGGATCGTAACTAAACTTGTCTTACTTAGCCTAGTATTGGTTTAATCTTGACTTAGTTTATTTTAATTTGGTTCGGTTCAATTTGAATTGGCTTGGCTTGGTTTGTTTTGGTTTGAGATTGAGAGATTTTGTATAAAAACCAACTCTTTCTCTCTCCTCCATTATTTACATTTACTTCTTCATCTTCTTATTTACTCCTCTCATCTACCAAGCCCTAGGCAAGTGCAACTTGCTTCATGATGGATCTCAAGTTTTATTGTTCTATTCTCTTCCTTACTTGATTCTAAGCCACTTTAGAACTTGACATTTTTGGTTTGATGGATGGATTCCTGTAGATTAAGTTTATAACTTTTTCAGTTTTCCTTGGTTTTGATCTAAAACTTGGTTATTTTCGAGATCTAATGGTTTTATGTTGTAGGAAATTCAATTATACCCAATTTTGGCTTTTGAATCGCTTGATTTCGACTTCGTATGAGAAAGTTATGCCATTTTCGTATTCATGGGTTCCCCACACCTTTTGGTGCTGTCGGGACGATGAACAGTGTCGCACGAAGTGTCTTCGCTGCCGCATGCTGCATGGCGTGCTTGTGCAACATGCGCATAGGCGGTTTTGCTCGCGCACGCAATACAACTTACGCGCCGCTTGCCGCGCTGCAGCACAACGTGTGCCGTGCATGCATGCAACGTACGCCGTAGGCGGTTTTGCTCGTGCATGCAGCACAACTTGTGTGGCGTGTGCCACACTTTCGCGTAACATGCGCGTGCTTGCGTGCAACGTGTGCCATGGGCGGTTTTGCTCGTGCGTAACGTAACTTGCGTGCCACACGCGATTTTCTATCGCGCAACGTGCGTCGTGCTTGCGCGCAACCTGCACCGTAGGCATTTTTGCTCGTACGTGATTTTCCGTCGCACAACATGCGCCGTGCTTGCACACAACCTGCATCGTGGGCAGTTTTGCTCACACACCAGTGTGCAAATCACTCCAAATGACTGCTTTTGTCCGTTTGAGCTATTTTGTAGCTAAATCTTGAAAAACTCAAAACATAAAAGTTGTAGATCCTTATCTTAGCTTCAAGAATCTTCATGTCTCACTTTAATCAGAATTCATATGTACTTTGGTTTTAGTTACAGTTGGGTGCTCTCGATCTTCTTTGTATGTTTTCTATACTTGGCATAAATTGCGACGACCCGACTAAACCACTAGTTGGCATTGAACTAGTAACTTGGAATTGAGCATGATAGTTCTAGGCTATGAATCAGAACTTAACATGAACATGATAATGTGATCTACCTTGACATGATAATTTTGATAGTGGTCCGTTGTGACGCACTCTTGACATGATAAGTAACCTAACATGACATGTAAGCTTTGAATGCTGTTTCGACGGCTATCTCAACTCTTAAGTAACTCTTATCTTGACACCGTGGATGATTATGATGTACAAGCTACATGTCTCTCTTACATTATGTCTAGGACATGGATTTCAGATTACCACGGTAGGGATTCATACTGAATCTGACTAGGATAATGACTAGATTGATCAAGTAGCTCATAAAGAGATTTCCAGTCACAGGTAATCCTGTTATCTGAGCGCCTTAAGTGGTCTTTTAGCCTGTTCGTGTAGGGTGCATTTCAGCACACGGTCATGTGTTGTACCTCCAAGTCACCTAAACAACTCTCTCAACCTGCGTCATGATAACATGGATAGTCTGCAGGACTTGTAACTGTTGGAACATCTCATTGCATCTTGCTAGTAAATAGGCTTATGACAACCCTAGTTAGTTAAAGTATCAAGCCGTACTCATTGCTTGGCCGTGAATTATGAATGGAATCTAGTCTAGTCTTGTCTAAACAGTGCCAGTTATGATTACTTCAGTGCATTACTGTTTATGCTTTACTCTTGTCAATAAATGGTTAGAGTGTAAGCTCTGTTCAGGTGAAGGGTTACAACCCCGGTCCTTTTTTGGTTTACGGGTTGTAACTTGGTTATCGAAATAGTTTCTTAGTTATATTATCGTTTGTCCCCTATTTTCCTAACCCAGTTTTCTTGTTATTATTTGTTTGTGATATAATATGCTGGTTTAGTTCCTAAGTGAAGCCTCCCTTGTGGCACTTGCTCTTCTGGGTTCTAACCCAGCTGGTTTTGTTTGGCCAAATTTTGGAGTAGCACCCGAGGATCTACCTGTCTTCCAGCAGATGATGAACACCAGACGTAATCCTGGCAACGAGTAGGTTTTATATTTTGCTCTCCCACTTTATTGTAAATTATTCTTATGAGGCATTTAGCCGCCGAGCAATGTTAGCTCATGTTGAAACTTTTATTTCTGTCTGCCTACGGGCTGTTACATGATTACAAATCCTAGGGTTGATATTTATGACTTAAACTCTTGCTAGTCTTTGTATTTTGTATGACTAGCTTCATGATCATCTGAATATATAATATTTGGGATGCCTTACTTTGTATGTCTGAATCTTACATGTTGTAACAATTACTTGCTTTTGAGATTGAGACACTAGGCTTGTTCTTGACCATAAGAGACTGATGGCTTGTAGATAAACCTCATGCATCTAGACAGCTAACCGTATTGTGAGGTGGGTTGTACTTCAATATACATAGCTGGCTGTGTCTGTCCCCCGCTCTCTAGTGTTCGGTTCTGGGGCGTGACAAGTACATTCTCTGATAGTTTTTATTATTTGATATTTACTATATCTGTTCAGTTATAGTGTTTACTTGATTCTCGACACGAGAATACACGGACTAGTATACGTTGGATCCCATCATGAGATATTATTCTCGGTTTACCTGGTATATTGGATATTGTTCGATATTGTTTCTTGTACTTGTATCGACACCGATTTAGGAGGGGACATAGCGCCCTGCTTTTAAATCCCATGTCATGACGTATCATCGTTGGATCCATTATACATTCAGGGGATTGGAGAGTTATTAGAGGTTATGTGATCAATATTCCTCTTATAACTACTTGTGCATAGCTTTATCCTCGCAACACGTAGGGTGTGGCCTGACCTGATACTATTAGAATGATAGATTTTTATTCTGGTCGGCCTGATCTCAAGGTTTACCTGTGATTGTTCTTGTGTATAACCGATCAAATGTAATAGCCTGATCTGGACCCAAGCCGATCACATAACGCTAATATCTCAAGGCACTGTTTATATTTACATTGTACATTAGATTTTCCGGTACTGCTTTATATTCTATATTTCACACCATGACATGATATGCAGTTTACTTGTACTTTACTTCTAGTCTTTATATTCTATCTTGTATTCAATTATAACTGTTTCTTATAGTATTTGTTAATTCATTGGAACTGTAGTTGGCGTTTGTACTTGCTCTAATCCTGACTGGATACGTTGACAAAATTTTACAGAACTTGGAGGATCCAACTAGCCTAGAGGAGACACCAGTAGTGCTTGGAGTAGACTGCTAGGATTATTGGGTTATGTCTTTTAGTTTCTTGATATATATTTGATTTGTACTATGTTTGGTATTGATAACACTTAGCTCTTTTCAATTCTGGTTTGTATTGAACTTTGAGATCCTTCTATCTATTAAATTTTTGTGCTGATATCCATCTTAGTAACTTTGTGATTAAGTTGTGATTATATTCCTCCATACGGAGATGATAGGTTAATTTATTGTGTCTTAGATGTTATATGTTCTAGATGACCTATACAGCGTTCTACCGCCGACTCTACGGCATAGGTTCGACATACCCACGTGCTCGTGCCCCTAAACTGGGTGCGGGTCGTGACACGAATTATGCCTGAATTCTGTCTTTGGAAAACATATAAATAGAGAAGAAGTTCTACCATTTCAAAACACCTCTCTTCTCTTCTCTCTAAGCCTACTACGGTATTTCAAAGTGTTCTAAGCTTCTCATTTTCAAATCCTAAGCCAGTTACAATCCTCAAGTCGATTTGCCAGTACGGTACGGTCTAGAAGTTTCAGAGTGATTGTAATCAGAGGCTTGATTGAAGAAAGATACTTCACAATTGAAGTTGGTCGAGTACTTCGGATCAAAGCTTGTGTTGTAGAAGTTGCAAGAACTTCGCATGAAACTATGGCATTTTTCTATAGTAGATTTCAACTACAAGCTGGAGTTCTTCCGACTGGACTAATCCTCACAAGAGGGAAACCAGTATACACCTTGTGTTTATATTTGCTCCTGTTCTATACTTTTACGTTTACATATCTGTGATAGATTATGTGATCTTGTTGCTAACGATTTTTTTAATAGCTAATTTTCTGCTGCCTACTCTATTCACCCCTCTAGAGTATACTTTACATCTGTTCCTACAATTGGTACCAGAGTGGTTATACAGGTAAAGTGAGGTAAAAATATTATTATATTCTTATCAATACTGCTGTTACATAGATCGCTATATCACACATGGCAACTGTGAAATTCATAAGTGAAGGCCAAGCCACGAACAGACCCCCACTGTTTGATGGTACAAATTACACATACTGGAAAACACGCATGAGTTACTTCTTGAAATCTATAGATTTTGACTATGGTCTATTGTGATTGATGGCTATAAAAAATTCCCCTCATATTCTTGTTGATGGAGAATTGGTTGAGAAACCCCATGACAAGTATACTGAAGCTAGAAAAAAATAGGCCAGTCTTGACGCACGACCTATTAACGCTTTATTTTATACTTTAGATAGAACTGAATTTAACAAGGCGTCTACAAGCACAACATCCAATAAAGTATGGAAACTTCTCGAAGTTGCTCACGAAGGCACGACACAAGTCAAGGAGTCAAAGATCAGTAGACTTACTCAAGAGTATGAGGCATTCAAAATAATGCCAAACGAATCCGTCACTCAGATGTTTACAAGATTTCTAGATATTGTAAATCCTTTGTCTTCCCTAGGCAAGGAATAATAACCATGAGAAGATTTGCAACTACTACGAGCTCTCACGAAGAACTGGATTCCAAAGGCTACAACAATTATTGAAGGAAATGACCTCACTACTATGTCTCTTGAAACGCTCATGGGTAAGCTACTCACTCACGAGCTGAAACTTCAAGACTTTGAAGAAGTTCCACTAAAGGAGAAGTCAATCGCCCTCAAAGCTACACAGAAGATCTGTCGAAGATGATTCCAACGACAGTGACTCTGACTCTGAAGATCAAGCTCTGCTAATAAAGAAGTTCATGAGATTCAACCGAAGAACAAAAGAACACAACAACAACAATAGCAACAAAAGAAGGTCCAATCTGTCATAGTTGTAAGAAGAAAGGACACATCAAGAAGGATTGTCCGTCAGCATCATCATTAACCAGGAAAAATAACAAGTATGAAAAGGGTTACCTGAAGAAATCAACATCCAGAAGGTATACCAACATAAGTATATGCCATAAAAGTAAAGCTAGCGACTCAGAAGATGAACAATCAGATGAAGCTGCAAATGTATGCTTAATGGCATATGATCATATGGAACACCCTATGTATGCTAGAAGAAAATGGATCCTCGACAGCGGTTGCTCAGGGCACATGCCAGTGATGCTTCTTTATTCGCAACACTGTCGAAGAAGAAAGAATGATACGTCTCCTTCGGTAATAATCTTAAAGGGTATATAGTAGGTATCGGCAACATTGTAAGGCCCATATCCTGTGAGTAAAGATGTTTGTCTAGTAACCGAGTTAAAACATAACCTACTCAGCATAAGCCATTTAGCTGACGTATGTTTTTATTTGTTGGAAGATGCTAACAAAACAGGTAGATGCTTAATATCCAAGAATGATGAGAGTCAACTATGGCATATGGGACTCGGTCATGCAAACATGGACACAATTTCAAGACTTCACGAGAAATTGGTACGAGGCTTACCGGACATCACCTTCAAAAAGGATACGGTATGTAGTGAATGTGAAAATAACAAAGCTACCCGATCCACATTTAAGTCCAAGCATGCTATAAGTACCACTAGACCTCTACAATTATTGCATATAGATTTATTTTGGCCTAGTAGAATTGCTAGCCTAGGTGGTAAGTTATATGTATTTGTAATAGTAGATGATTTCTCTATATACACGTAGGTATATTTTCTCGCACGTAAAAATGTTGCATTGTCGAATTCGTCTCCTTTTGTAAGAAAGTTCAAAATGAGAAAGGATTATGATCACTCGTATTCGAAGTGAACATGGTGGCAAATTTGAGAATGCGGAATTTGAGCAATTTTGTGACACACGGTTATATGTATGAGTTCTCCTGCCCTAGAACTCCACAACAAAATAGAGTTATGGAACGTAAGAACAGGACTCTATCTAAAATGGCTAGAGTTATGTTAAACCAGTTTAGTCTACCTAAATACTTTCGTGCTGAAGCTATCAACACAGCTTGTTATATTCTCAATAGGGTTCTAATTCGACCTAAATCAAAGAAGACTCCCTATGAGTTATGGTTTGATAGAACACCCACAATTTCTATTTCAAAATGTTTGGTTGCAAATGTTCTATTCTTAATAATAAAGATAATTTAGAAAAGTTTTACGAAAAGACCGATGAAGGTATAATTTTAGGTTATGTGGCCAAAAGAAAAGTGTACCGAGTCTTCAACAAAAGGACCATGATCATCGAAGAGCTAATGAATGTCACTTTTGATGAACTTAATAGACGATCGATGAGATGATGATGATGAAGACATCAGTATACCGAGCAAAGCACCTGCAGAACCATCAATTACAACACCTACAAAACCACCGAGCAGAGCACATCCAGAACAAAAAACTGAAACCAGCTACCTTAAGAGTCTGTCAAAAAGAATGAAGTTTATGGCTGACCATCCCAAGACTTGATAATATGGGAGATTACCATGAGTGTAAGTACCCATTCCTCTAACAGAGATATAATTTCCTGTGTTGCATTTATTTCAGAGCTAGAACCCAAAACTATTGAAGAAGCATGTAGCGATAATTTTTGGTTAGATGCTATGCAAGAGGAATTAAACCAATTTGAACGGAATCAAGTTTGGAAACTTGTTCCCAAGCCATTGATCATTCGGTCATTGGCACCCGCTGTGTATTCTGAAAAAACTCAATGAGAGTGGTTTAGTCACTCGTAACAAGGCCCGACTCGTAGCTCAAGCATACAACCAAGAGGAAGGTATCGACGAAGATGAGACCTATGCCCCAGTTGCGAGATTAGAATCCATTCACATGTTATGTGCATTTGTATGTTTTCATAATTTTAAACTTTTTTAAATGGACATCAAAAGTGCATTTCTTAATAATTTTATAAAAGAGGAAGTTTATGTAGCTCAACCTCCAGGATTTACTGATTTCAAAAACCTTGATTATGTTTTTAAGTTGAAGAAAGCCTTATACGGTCTGAAACAAGCCCCTCATGCTTGGTACGATCACTTAAGCTCTTTTTACTTGATAATGGTTTTTCAAAGGCAAGGTTGAACTACACTGTTTATAAAATCTTTGAAAAGAAACCTTCTCTTAATTCAGATTTATGCTAACGATATTATCTTTAGAACCATTGATGAGTCTCTTTGTCAAGAATTTTTAAAGTGTATGCAGAATGAGTTTGAGATGAGCATGATGGGAGAACTCAAATTTTTTCTTGGACTGCAAATCAAATAAACCAATAATGGGATGTTCATTAATCAAGCCAAGTACACAAAAGATTTACTAAAGAAGTTCGATCTGGAAACCGTCAAACCTCTTGGCACTCCGATGGCAACTTTAACTAAGCTTGATATATGAGCAAGGCAAACCTGTCGACATATGTAAGTATTAAGGTATGATTAATAGTTTACTTTATTCAACTGCTAGTCGCCCTGATATAATGTTTAGTGTTTGCTTGTGTGCACATTTTCAAGCTAACCCCAAGGAATCACACCTGTGCGCAGTTAAGCGTATCTTCCGATACCTTAATGGCACTTCTTCTGTCGGCTTATGGTATTCCAAAACTACATCATTTGACCTAATCGGTTACTCGGATGCTAATTTGCTAGATGCAAAGTAGATAAAAAATGTACTAGCGGTACGTGTCATTTCCTAGGTAAGGCTCTAGTCTCTTGGCTTAGCAAGAAGCAAAATTTTGTCGCATTATCAACTACTAGGCTGAGTGTATCGCCTCAAGATGTTGTTATGCACAAATTTTATAGATAATACAAACCTTAGAAGACTTTGGTTTACAGTATTCACACATACCTATTTTCTGTGACAACACTAGTACTATTAATTTGACTAAGAATCATGTATGTCATTATCACACTAATCATATTGAGATTTGATATCATTTTTCTTAGAGAGCATCAAACAAATGGAGATATAAACCTTGAATATGTAGACACAGAGAACCAATTGGCTGACATCTTTACAAAATCTTTAGCGGAAGATCGTTTCAATTGTTTACGTCGAGAATTAGGAATTTTAGATGTCAATAATATTAATTAATTTTGTTTTATTAATTATTTTTTAATATGCAAAAATTATTTTTGAGACAAGCCTACAAAGGGTCTGCCTGTCACCGAAACGGTACTTAAGCGTTCCCCTGTGAACCTTCGTTAGCTAGCACAGTACCCCTACAGCTAATCTAAGACAATCGCTGCATAACAAAATTTAATTTGTAATATAATATTAATTATATTAATTAAATTTTAAAATAAGTAAACTTGGAATTAAATAATTGAAAAAGGGTTGATGAATATAAAGTGACATTCTTCTGCACAAAAATACCTCAACAGAACCCCAGACAAACTCGCACCAAATTTGGACCGAATTCGGCCCGAGTTCTGTTGGTGTCGGGTGTTTTTAAGTCAGATTTGAATGTGAACCCTTCTATTCATCACCCTTTCTTCTCCAAAAAGAGCAGTAGCCGCGCCTAGCACTCCAAAACCCTGACTTTTCTACTTTGATTTCTCTCAAATCCTTTGGAGTTTTCCATCCAAATTTTGGATTCATGGATGAAATCTCGTTCTCTTCCATATACTCAATTTTCAGAAGGTATAACTTGCTTTTTTCTCTATTTTAATTTAGTAGATTTATATACTTTTCTATAAATAATGCCTAGGATTCACAACCTCTTCAAGAGAAAGAAGATGGCGGCTAGCGAAGAAGCCTCGTCTTCGGATCCTATCCAAGGATCGCTCTTTTCGCCCGTCCAATCGGACGACGGGGTGTTCAATGAGTTTTTATTCGAAACTCATGACCAATCTCCATTATGGTATATAGATTTCTCGGTTCGCAACATATTCTCTGGCGCACTGATCAAGTGGACTATCTTTCCGTCATACAGAACTTATTTAAAGAATCAGGATTGCATAACCTTTTCACTCACTCATTTCCTATTACAATCAATGCTATTCGACTATTTTACTCCAATTTCAGTACCCTTGACACTTTTACTGTTAAGAGACGTGTTGTTGGAATTGATATTCAATTCAATGATACCGACCTAGAAAAAATCATTGATATTCTAAATGAAGGTGCTTCGCTAGACGATATTCCTGAATTTGAATTTTTCGGAGACACGAATTTAAAAAGTTTCAAGAATGAACTTTGTTCTCATGATCGAGTTCGTACTGGAAAGTTCAAAAGCTGCACATTTGAACTTAGTTTTCTATGAATTGTGTCGCATCGTGTACTCCACTATCTTTCCTAAATCCACTTCCAAAGACGAAATGACCACCTTTAAAATGTCTGCTTAATATCATATTCGTAAGGGGATTCCTTTTTCTGTCCTCAAGACGATTATTCAGATGATGGGTCGTTGTCGTGAAAGGCACAGGAACCTTGCTTATGCGATGATTCTTTCAATCATTTTTCAGCACTTTGACATTGATCTATGCACTTATGCGCGTGACTCTGAGCCCAAGTATCTTCAGCTATCTCGTCGTAGCACAGTTGTTCCTCTTACTCCTACTGCACCACCTCCACCTCCTCAAGATTATCCTATGTCTTTTGAGGGTCTCCACCAGCATTTATTTAATATGCGGCATGCTCAGCTGGATGAGCACAACTCATTACGAGCGTTTGTAACTGGCAAATTGAAGGAATGTGAGTTCCGAGATGCTAGTTGGTTTCAGGCCCTAGCAAACTCCTTTACGGATCTGCGTTTTGCACAAACTGGTCTGTATGCCTGTTCTCTTCTACGAGATCCTATTGTTTTTGGCTACCGCTATGAGGATGAGGTGGTTCGTCACTTTTTTAAGCCCTGTAACGCTTATGGCTGGTACCGTAGTTCTGGTGCTACTCCACACCCTTCTCATGGAGGTGGCACTTTTGGAGCTGGTCCTTCCGAACATGGTGGCGATGTTGATCGCGATGACGATGATGACTCTGTTTAGTTGCTGAGGATTTTTGATCTAGACGTTGTTGTATTTTGTCTAGATGGTATCTGATTAGACACTATATTTGTCTATGTATACTTGGAAATGCTTCGATATTCCAAGATAGTACTTTATCTTTTATTTTTATTAGCACTGTGACTGTTTGCTGAGTTAATATATTTCAAACTCTAATTAGTATGCATTTACTATTTCAGTCAGTATTGTTCTCTTCTTTTACTCTTAGTATGCACTTCTCATTCTATGCATAGCTTTACTTATTTTAGTTTATGCTTCCTTCATAGAAGTGCCTGTGAAATATATGTTACTCATTATATATTTTCTATAATTAGCACTGTGACTGTTTGCTGAGTTGTTGTATTTTGTCTAGATGGTATCTGATTAGACTCTATATTTGTCTATGTATACTTGGAAATGCTCCGATATTCCAAGATAGTACTTTATCTTTTATTTTTATTAGCACTGTGACTGTTTGCTGAGTTGATATATTTCAAACTCTAATTAGTATGCATTTACTATTTCAGTCAGTATTGTTCTCTCTTTTACTCTTAGTATGCACTTCTCATTCTATGCATAGCTTTACTTATTTTAGTTTATGCTTCCTTCATAGAAGTGCCTGTGAAATATATGTTACTCATTATATATTTTCTATAATTCTTCAACGTTTGTTTCTTAAGCATGAATTGCGGCGGAGCTTCTCTCTTTGCAATTTTTTTTCTAAGTGACAATGAGGGAGAAAATGGATCTAACATCTTTTGCAGGATACAAAAAGAATTTGTTTAAGTGGAGACAGTACCATACAAGTACAGTACAGTATCTTACAAATTTTGATTTTTTTTAAATCAAGATCGAGATGTTATATCAGTCAAGGTTTGTCAATTATCAAAATAGGGAGATTGTCGGCCCATTGGTCATGGTCAAACCTAATTTTAATAATTGATCAAACCCTGGCTCGATATAATGGCTACTTGGACAATTGCTGAGAACTGCTACTGCTACCGTTCCAGACATGAAGCTATTTTGCCATTGAGTCTGTATTTCTATTATCAACATAATTTTCATAATTTATTGAGTCTAGGAATACAATGTACACCGAGTCGTACTAGTAAATAGGCTACCCCAAAATATTTTCAAAATATCCTTTGTTTTAAAAATAAGCATATTTACATAAGCTCCTAACTGTTTGACTTTTCAAAAAGCCTAATACCTGATTTACAAAACCCTAATCAAATCAACTCTAGACCAAGATAATTTGGCTCGAGTTTGCCCCAAGTTCGGTTAGTGGACGTTGGATTTTGAACTCAGTCTTCCCGCAGTTACGGATGCAACGGCTATCTGGCAAGATTCTCTCAAAGAATTCTGCCCAAATTCTACCCGAATTCTGCCCGAATTCTATCTTTGAAAAACCTATAAATAGATAAGAATTTCTACTATTTCAAAACACCTCTCTTCTCTTCTCTAACCCTACTATGGTATTCTAAAGTGTTCTAAGCTTTTTATTTTCAAATCCCAAGCTAGTTACAATCCTCTAGTTTATTTGCCAGTATGGTACGGTCTAGAAGTTTCAGAGTAATTGCAATCATAGGCTTGATTGAAGAAAGATAGTTGGTCGAGTACTTCGGATCAAAGCTCGTATTGTAGAAGTTGCAAGAACTTCGCATGAAAACTTGCAGCATTTTTCTATAGTAGATTTTAGCTGGAAACTGGAGTTCTTCCGACTAGACTAGTCCTTACAAGAGGAAAACCAGTATACATCCTTGTGTTTGTGTTTGCTCTCTGATCTCTACTTTTACATTTACATATCTGTGGTATATTCTGTGATATTGTTGCTAATGATTTTTGAAATAGCTAATTTTTTGCTGTCTACTCTATTCATCCCCCTTTAGAGTATAGCACTTTACATCTCGTTCCTACAAAGAGCTGGTTGACTTCTATGCCATGTTTAGTAGCTCTCACGGCACGGCACAAGCCAATATCCTTCAGCTCGGTCTTGTACTTTTCCGGTATCCATAAGGTCAAGTTATGCCATTTAGTGTCAGTATGGATCTAACCTTTGACCCGAAAAGCTTCTTTTGGGTATGAGACTTCTGCCGCTAGAAGTTGTTTGGCGAAGAGAGAAGCCCCAAATGGACGTACGTCCTGGGTAAAATCACTAAGCATATGGCCAGGACGCAGTACCCGCAAAGTATATGACAGACCGTCATGAGCACACCTAAAGGAGTCCCACTTCCTGGAGCGTGTGTCCAGCTTAAAATGGCTTGTCATCCCACTTCCTGGAGTGAGATGGGGCCAGGTCCCATTCCATGTGCCACTTTTTAGTGAAGCCAAAGAAGACCGAAAGCGGGAGATGTCGGTCGGTCGTCGAAACATACAAACTGAGGTTGTAGTTACCAAAGTACCAATCTTCTTTAAGCTTCAAGAGGTCTGTCTCCTTCAAAATCAACTAGTCACTGAAGAGGAACTGAGGTTTCAGCATCTCACCCCCTAAATCACTTGCAACTGATAACTTGCCTCGATCCATCATGCTACGGAAGTAGGTGAAGTGTTGTTTGTGTATTCTAGTCAATCGTTGCTCTGGTTGGCCTCGGGCGATCAACTTCCTTGCACGGTTAACCACCTCCTCATCAAAATTCATGCCTAGTGAGTAGACCGATGAGTCAGAGAGGATCTCGGCGAAAAGGGAGATAGTCAAAGAAATTGCATAAAAAACAAACGAAGTCAGAAAAAATAAATACCAAATATTTTTTACAAAAAGAAAAAAGAAAAAAAGAGCAAGATGTGCAGGCATTATTCAGTAGCCTTGCGCATCAACAAGTTAAATCTCTGCACAGGCACTATTCAGTAGCCTTGTGCATCAACAAGCTAAACATCTGTTGGCACTGTTCAGTAGCCGCATCAGCAAGCTAAACCTCTATACAGGCACTGTTCAGTAGCCTTGCACATCAGCAAGCTAACTTCTGTGCAGGCACTGTTTAGTAGCCTTGCGCATCAACAAATGGAGCTTTAACATCTTTCAGATGCTACTTTGAAAATTAGCACCCATGTGCATCAGCAAATGGGGCATTCTACTTTGAAAAGTAGCGCCTATGCGCATTAGTAAAATAGGGCATCGATGTTTCAAATTGAACACATGTTTTGTCTTGGCAATCATTGTTACGAAAACTTACTCGCAACAGTCGGTCGTACGTCTCCATGCACGCCATCATCAATGACCGGAGAGTCATCGACGTCGACAGCCTTGGTCACCGGCCACTTCCCTTTGGCCTTGCTCGTACTCACCGCGCTAGCCTTGGCGACCTTGGAAGCTCTGGGGGCTCTCAGATTTTTGGAGGCCATGGGAAAATCTAGGGTTTCTCTCATGAAGAAGAAACTCTTTTTTCAAGAAAAGCTTAGAAAAGAAAATAGAGTAAAAGTTCTCTCTTTTCAGAAAATTCCTCTTTATAGGGAAAGACACGTGTCAACAGATGAGAGCAAGAAACGCTTCGAATTTGAGAAAAGTTCTCGAAATGCGTACAAAGGAAATCACTCCTTATCTATTTTGAAAAATGAGGAGTCATTGTCATGACGACCAAAAAAGCACTAATTGATGATGGTTACTAAGCTCTCTTAACGATGACGGCCTATCAGCAACGCGCTGCACACTTTTTATGCCACATGTTATTTCATGATTTTTTAAAGTATTTCAAACTTTATCCAAAGTTTGGAAACTTCGAAGGGGTCTTGTAGAAGCATGAAAAAAGCACAGCATCTACAAAGTGCAGGAGACACAAAGTTGCTGCGCACATCAAAGAAAAAAATATGCAGTACATAAAAAAGATGCTTTATTAAATCATGATTACAAAGGTCTATTACAGATTTTTCATAATTATATACAAAGACTATCTACTCAGCCTAAAGTGCATATCTTACAAGTGTGCAGGCCAAAAAAATGTAGCACTCTTTCTCGTCAGAGCGAATCACTTTCTTATCAACGAATGAGTGTTCCCCTTATCTCAGCAAACCTGTGGCTCCTCCAGCATAAGTAGGGTCGACAATCAACCAAAACTTGATGTTCCAAAGCAGAACACAGTCAAGATGTTGTTCAGGTTCGAACCCATCATGCCAAACACTCCAGTGCATCTTTTGAAGTTTTTTCCACCAAGACTACAACTTCTTTGAACGAAGAGATATACAACCAATAGTCGACTTATGCGAGGCCTACGGCCGTCTGAAGCTAAGTCGGGATCGAGCATAACAGAGGAGTGCCAAGAAGCAATGAATAATGGCTTTCTCAAAAGCTCCCCTTAAAAGGCTGTGTGTGGTCTAACCCGCATGCCACGTTGCATTAAGTCAAAGGCTCCGAGTTAATTGGATGAACCTAGAATTCATCACAATGAATCTCATTTATTGAAGCCCCTGACTAAGTCTTTTAGACACCACTTTTCGAGTCCCTCAAAGTGGCAATATTTAAGGAGGCAGTGACGTGTCGCCCCAAAAGTACAGTGACTTAATGCCCCAAAAGCAAAGTGTATCTACTACCCAAAAGTGCAGTGCCTTCATCACCCTAAAATGCAGTACGCTGGAGACCCAGAAGCGCAGCGCTCAGAATGAGGCACATACACTGTGCCATTACTTCAGCATTAATGGTACACCAAACAAAGTGTCAGAAAATAACTATTGACATCTATCGAGTTATCAGTTGTTAGATAGCAGTTGGCAGCTGTCAGTCAAAGGCATGTCTCCTAATACGACTCAAAGAAGCGCAGTCTTATAGACATCCAAAAGTGCAGCCTCAGAGACATCCAAAAGCGCAGCTTCGGTGATATCGAAAAGCACAGCCCCCAACGACGCACAGCTTCTTCACAGCATGTTATTTGTCAAAAGAAGACTACATGGCCAGTATGGCAATCGTATCTCTTTAGATACTGTCAAATCCAGTTTGTTTTAACTGAACGAGATCTTTGAGTAATGTACACAATATATGGCATTGACTCAGTCATGTTTATGAACGGGTGCTAACCACCCAAGACCTCAGTAATAGGCAAATTGCAACAACTGCCACATGTGACCTCAGCAGTAGCTCTAACGGTGCAGTTATAACAGATTCAGCTATTTTTTCATGCGCACAGCGCTCCTGTGTGCCAAGAACCCCTGAGCACATATGTATCTTATATGTGCCTGCCTATAAAAGAAGAAGTCTTCCTTCATTCTGGAACCATCGACTGCATCTTGATTGGCAAATCCAGATTACTACCTACAAGCATTTAGAGAGTCAGAGCAAGTTCTTCTTTTCGTCAGATCGTCAACGAAATAAAGGAACTACCACAGTGTTTGATCTCCCTTATCACACTTTTCCAGAATCAAAACTGTACTTAGATTTCCTGTTTAGGAATCTCTTATACTGATATTGTTTGAAATACAAAAAGTTTGTATAACTTTTGTTCATGGCAAACAGTGGTCCACTTCTTCGAATAAAATATTGAACCACGTTGTGATTCGAATTCTACACTGGTTTATGGCACGAAAAGTATTCTATCACGGAATAGGATGTCACCTCCTGCCCTTATTTAGTTGTGGGGTGGTGCACTATTTCAAAGATGGAATATTGGACCGTGTTGTTATCCGGATTAGTATTGACCAGTTTATATTCAGTTATATGACATATTTTTATGTATCTTGTTATGTCCATCTGAGGATCTGGTGATCTCTCCAGGTAAAGACAATCGACAGTATCTCGAGGAGTACGAATTTTGGACTAGACTCTTCGTCTCTTCCTTCGCGGACTATGTGACTTTCTCCTAGGTGGTGGACTTAATTTATTGTTATACTTTATCTCATGTATCCCAATCTATTCTTTAGATTTGCTTGGTAGCGGATTTGTCTCTACCTAGTAACTTGCCATTAACATTTTTATATTTGATTTAATAATTTATTTATTCCTTTATTTTTATGGATGAGACTTAGTGTGCCCATATATATATATATATATATATATATATATATATATATATATATATATATATATATATATATATATATATATATATATTTTTATGGATGAGACTTAGTGTGCCCATATATATATATATATATATATATATATATATATATATATATATATATATAGTTATATATATATATATATATATATATATATATATATATATATATATATATATATATATATATAGTTATATATATATATATATATATAGTTATATATATATATATAACTATATATATATATATATATATATATATATAACTACTCTTCTCCTTCTCGTGGTTTCCTCCTGGATCTGAGTCCCTCACTCATGTCCGGCCCCCTCTGCGGGGCCGCGAACCCCTTCCTCCCCCCCCCCCCCCCCCGCAGTCCGTCCCCCATAGCCGGATCTGCCTTGCCTCTAGTAGTTGTCCCGTGGTCAGCTGCTCAGCTCTTGCTGCTTGGACTGCCAGTTCCGGCGGTCGCCGCCCCTCGCCGCTAGCCCTCCATGGTCCACGTCCTTCGCCATGGCTCTTCCCCGGCAGAGCTAGCCGGGCTCTCGGTGGCTTCGACCCCAGTCGTGGCTCTGTCCCTCGAGTTAGGCTAAAATGGCTTATGACTTCATAAGTCATGATTAATGACTTGAGACTTAAAGCCCATAGGCCCACACCATGTAGCCAAACCCTAACCCTAATCAGCCCATGGCAGCCAACATAGGGTTTCCTACCCTATTTAATGCCTCTCAATGTTAGGGCTAGCCTCCCTTAGGTTTTCTTGCCAAGTTTTAGAAAGAGGTATTTCCCATCTTCAATAAATCCTAGTAAATTCTTTTTTATTCCTTTTTAACCCAAACAAATTGCATTGAGTCCTAAATTTCCTCTACTTTCTGTTGGTACCAAGTGTTCTTGGCTTTGGAGCTCATTGGAGGAATTTTGCCATCAAGAGAAGCACCTCTTTGTGGAGCTTTTTGGAGCTTTTGATACACATAGGTAATTTCAATTCCTCACCATAGAACCCTGTTATTTTTGCATCATTAGGGAGCCCTATACCTAGCCTAACCGTAGGAATAGGAATCCCTAAAATTTCGTGTCCTTTCGTGTCTATTTTGGACACGTATCAGTGTCCTTTTTATAGTGTTTGTTGATATGCCACAAAGGATTTTTATTTGTTATTTTTGAAAAGTGTTTGAATAAATTTGATGATTTATATGTGTACATTAGTTTGCAACTGGATTGAGTTGGTTTTCGAGCCGTGTCCGTGTCCAAACAGGATACGAACACGCTCACAGCACACACGGGCAGTGCCCTGCTATTCGGGGGCTATAACTCCCTGTACACGACACTCCACCACACGAAATTTGACAAGAGGACTCCCTACATGACTGACACGAGGCCTACAAAGTTTCGTAGGACCTCGTGGAATGGTTTGGGAGTAATCGAGCCCGCACTGACACGCCCTGTCGCGCGCAGGCAGCTGTATATACGCACAGACACGCGCACAAACACGTGTTCGTGTCCTCTCTAGACACGTCGTGGACACATCATGGTGGGTCCACTGTGTAGCCCTACACATGGGCCACACGTGTGCAAAACCACGTGTCATGAGGAGTCGTGTGTCGTGTCCACGACCTCAGTGAACCCGTGCACGACGATTGGCCTATTTGCGTACTGTTTTCATGTTCTATGTGATTGGACACGTTTGTGTCCACTTGGATGGACACAAACTCGTGTGGGACACTTACACAATATGCTTTCATGTTACCAACCCTCAAATTAGCATTTAATTTGAATTTATAGATTAATTTTCCAATTCCCTATTTCCTATTACCTATGTATCAGTGACAATTTTTCCCATTATTTTTCTAGATTTTAATGTGAAGTTGTCATCGATTTTTAACCTAGATATCACTGTTAATTGCATGTAATTAACCCCCTAACATGTACTCCTACATGATTCCTATGGGTGTGTCGATTTTGGATTGATTTGGGACAAATTTGGGTTCAAAAACTGAGAATGCAATGGTGGACTGAAAACTGGGTTTTTGGGAGAACTGTTTGAATTGATTAGTTTTAGATTTCATTGATGTTAATTCCTGTTGAATGTTAAGTTTCAGATTTCACAAGTTCAGATTTTATTGATGTTAATTCCTGTTGAATGTTAAGTTTCATATTTCACAAGTTTCAGATTTTATTGAGAACTGTAGAACACAAGTTTCAGGTTTCATTGTATGTTAAGTTTCAGATTTCACTGTTGAACCAATTCACTGATTTCCAATGTGATATCACTGTTAATTAGTGTAGATTAAATCCCTAACTTGTGTACCTATATGATTTCTAATAGTGTGTTGAAAATTGGGTTGTTTGGATGAGGTTTTGGTTCATAAATCTGGAAATTCATTTTTAGGACTGTTAAATGCTTTTTAAGTGTGATCCATGAGTTTGTCTAAACTGATGTTGATTCCTATAATCTGAGATTGAAATATGGGGTTTGGACTGTTGTACATTGTTTTGTGTTGTATTAAAACTAAATTCTGTTAACTGATTATAGGAGGAGGCTTTCCTATTTTAAAACTGAGTTTTCTCACTGTTATATTGTTGCTATTCACTGTTTGTCACACACCCACACTTTCCCATATGTCTCACACACACACACACCTGTACACTGTTACACTATTTATTATTCACTGTTTTTCACTTCACTCTATGCACACACACACTTTCTCATAACTAATACACACACACACATATACATTGTACTATTACCTGTCCATAACCAGTCCTTAAGTTGTTCCTACACATCAGTCTTGTTAGTCCCCTAACCCACATAGCCTTTAACATGCCATAGCTCCCGCATGACAGCCTATCTGTTGCCCAAAATCAGCCTAGGTGATGTCCAAAACAGGACCTTAACTAAACCCCCCCTGCTTCAAATTCTAGCCCAATACATGCCCATAAAACCTGTCTTAAACACCACACAATACAGTCCTCTAACAGCCCCTATATCTGTCCACAAAATAGTCCATGTTAACACCACTTTAGCCCCTTTCTAACCCCATGTTGACAGCCTAAAAATCAGTCCTAGAGCAGCCCCATTAATTCAGCCCTTAACCACCACCATAACAGCCTTGGTATGCCCTTGACCACCCTACATTTCAGTCCTTATTTTCCCCACATACCAGTCCCTAATGGACAGCACAAATGCAGACACTACACAGGCCACTCTCTTAGGATATTCTGTCACTGTAATCATGGCACACACTTTTAGTCCACTGTTCACTCTCACACACACTAAGCACATAACTCTCTAGCCTAACACACACACACTTGAGCACTAGTGTTTTCCCTACATGTTTATATATGTATATATACATGTATATATATATGAGGTATATATTCACATATGTATCCTATTTTGTGTGTGTACTATATATATATTTGACAAATAATGTATGTGTGATATAGATAGTGTAGCCTATGCTTTCCATTTCACCACCATGTTCACACATAGACCCTTGCATGCTAACTTCCCTCTCTTAATTTACATTATGTAGATGTAATATTGTATATATATGTAAGCCTATACATATATATATATATATATGAATTCATTATCAATAGATAGATGTAATGTGCCTTGGTGTGATGGCTTGTGTGTGGCTTGTATAGCCCTGTGATTGGTGTGTGATTGCTAGACTAAGCTTGGTTAGGCCTAGTGAGACTTGTTAGACTTGTTTGGCTTAGGCTGACCTAGTTGACCAGTCTAGTTGACTAGAGTTGACCGAGAGTTGACTTTGGTCTAGTTTGACCTAGACAGCATACAGATGCATAGTAGATTATATTTATCATCTCCTGTATACATCTTGACTTGTGTTGCTCTAACTAGGAGTCAGGTATCTCATCTCGGACAGTACATTACTTCAGACATTCAGATACGAGGCGAGTACATTCTTTGATCATTTTATATCCTGCTTAGAATTATTTCCTGCATTAAATTACTTTACTTGATACTGTCACGTTGGTCACACGGATTAGTACTATATGGATCCCTTCTTGAGATGTTATCCCTTCAGGGAGCATCGGGTACTCTATGTTCTGTACGTTTTACTTACATGGCGTATCATATGCTTCTTTGGTTCTTTGATCACTTGTGACATATACTCATATGATCACAGAGTCTTCTCTGAATCCTTATCCTATTTATTGGGTCTATCAAAATCCCCATTTATGGGACTACTATGTACCACCCTTCGGGGGCTTATCACCCTTTGGGGGCATATCACCCTTCGGGGGACTATCACCCTTTGGGGGCATATCACCCTTCGGGGGCTTATCACCCTTTGGGGGCATATCATCCTTCGGGGGCTTATCACCCTTTGGGGGCATATCACCCTTCGGGGGCTTATCACCCTTTGGGGGCATATCACCTTTTGGGGGCTTACCACCCTTTGGGGGCTGTTACATAGAATCATAACATAACCTGGTTGGATCCTTGTGTATTAGTTGGGGGTACGGGGGAGTATAAATAGCCATGTGAACAATTCTAAAGTAGAATAGCCATGTACGCCTCTTTAGTATATCCATGTACAAATCAAGTCGTTCACATGTCGACTTTGTACTCTGAATCACTAGTCACTGGTAGCTCTCTACTTATAGTAGATATTTCTATTACAGTTCTCTCTCTGTTTACATACTGCATTTCTTTCAGTATCTATATCTTACTTTACTGCATGATTATATTTTCTAACCTGTTATGAACTGTTGAGATGTATTGTGCTCGCTCCCGTCCTGACTGGACCTGTTAAAAATTTTACAGAGGATGATGAGGAACCCTGCACCCCTTACTTGGAGCTTACCTAGATGACACTCGCAACCTGGACCCCTAGGGAGGTTCAGGCAGCTGCTCAGGATGATACCTTGTATAGTGTAGATAGCTTAGACTGTCCTTTCTTTTCATGTTTAGCTGTTGTCTTATTTTCAGAATTGTATATTTTAGAGATGTTGAGACTTTGTTATTTCTTTCTGTTGTACCTCAGTTGAGAATTTCTTATCTATTTTCCATCATGCTACATTCTACCTTAGATTGTGATTGAGTTGTACCTCTATGTTGGTCTCCTTATGGAGAGTATTCATATGATGTTAGTTATAGTTCATGACCTAGAACAGCGTTCTACCGCCGACACTGCGGCGTAGGCTGGGCGCTGTTACGTTCTCGTACCCTCACAGTGGGTGCGGGTCGTGACACGTTTTTAGTGGTGGCCCATGCAGGTCGAGTTTGTGTAGTGGTATTCGAACTAGAGTACCACTACAGCCTGCAGTAGGTTTAGGAGTTATTTTTGAGGTACTCAATCACATTAGGAAAAACTCTTAACTGGATTCCTGCTATCTAAATTCCTGATACTTCCTTGAATAACTGTCCTCCCTTGAATTATCGATTCTATCTCAGTATTGATTTCCTTGTTTGATCTGTCTCCAGGATGGTGATTGAGACACGATCGCATCGCTCTGGCCCAACAGACGCTGGTGAGAGGCCTACCACCCTTCGCCTGATCATGGACGCTGGGACCACAACACCCCCTATTTCTGCTCATATAGGAGCTTCTGCAGCCTTTGGAAGTGCACCTCCACCTGTCCGGAGGTCTTTCCCCGTCATTCTAGATATGACTCAGCAGCAGTTACCTTCAAGAACGGTAGATGCGGCTCAGATGTTTACCCTCTTCCAGCGATTCATGGAGTTTCAGCAACAGATTCAGCAGAGCCAGTCTGCTGATATCCGACAGAGCATACAAGATACTCACCGGTTGGTTAGGACGACAGTGGAGCTGGTGGCTGCTCAGCCACAGGAAGGCCAGATGCAGTCGTATCAGCCGAGGACTCCAGACATCTATTCCTTCAAGAAGATGGGACCCCGAGACTTCAAGGGTACGGAGGGCATCATATACGCTGATGATTGGATAGAGCACATTGAGGAGATATTTCGATTGGCACAGATACAAGCAGGATTACAGATTGAGGCAGCCGCCAGTCAGATGCAGGACTTGGCCCGTACCTGGTACCAGACGGACCCGAGGGTTGGTATAGCCGGTCAGACTTGGGCAGCATTCAAGAAACTGTTCAAGGAGAAATTCTTTTCCGATACCGCACTCCGTGCTTTGGAGGCGCAGTTCGAGAGTTTGGTTCAGGGGAACCAGACCGTTAAGGAGTACGCTGGAGAGTTCAGCCGTTTGAGCAGATTCATCGAGGATCTTACCGAGGTCGGGAAGGCGAGGAGGTTCTGCAGGGGTTTGATCGGAGAGATCAAGTCATATACCAAGAGCGACCGCGACGCCACTTTCGAGCAGATTCTGGTAGGAGCCATGACAGCGGAGGACGATCTTGGGCTGAAGGAGAAGAGGATGCGAGATACTCAGGGAGCTAGTGGCAGTACGGGACCGGCTAAGAGGCCCCACCTACAGATTCAGCAGCAGGTGCCCCATTTGTAGAGTCAGTAGCAGTATCCGCAGCAGATGCTACTTCTGTAGTTTCAGCAGCAGTTTCAGCAGCAGTATCAGCAGCCGAGGGTCTACCTTCAGCAGCGGCAGTTTCAGGACCGTGTACCCATTCAGCAGACGCAGCAGCCACAGATTCAGCAGCAGGCCCCGGAGCAGCAACTAGTTATTATTTGCCCCTTCTGTAAGAGACCAGGGCATGGTTGGGGCGAGTGCCGAAAGAGGTTGGGCAGATGTTTGCTTTGCGGAGGATCCGATCATCGTCTGAGAGAGTGTCCCGAGTCATCAGGACCGACAGTTCGGGGAGCAGGAGCTAGGGCTCCGGTAGACCAGCAGACGGGATTACCCTTACCGACTCAGCAGCAGAGGTATATGTAGCATCAGCAGCAGGCCAGAGGAGGCCAGCGAGGGCGAGCTTTCGCCAGGACAGTCGAGGATGCTCAGGCCAGTAGAGATCTTACTGCAGGTTTCGATCTATCCAATTTTCTTTCCGCAATTGCCTCTCATACTGCCTTGAAATTTCGATTCCTTCTGTTCCTTGTTGATTTATCAATTTTGTCATGTTGTTCTTAAGTTATGTTTGATTTTCTTCTAAGATAAATCATATGGGCTAGGTCACCCAGTTATGGGTATCTAAAATCTTCGATAATCGTGCTTAGCTGGCATAGTGAGGACATATAGGCAGATTTAGGACGTATTTCTCGGGTGTGGGAATTTAAGATTTTTGCTGCCAAGCATGCGAAAATACGAAAATTTTAAATACCATGATTCTAGAGGTATGTGCCTTAGTCAAGGACTCTGTGATTATCGTAGCCTTGCTCGCTAGCATGATGAAGGTTCTGAGTATCATGATTTTGGACAGACGCTTATGATTATCTGACGGTATGTTTGAGACTTTGTTTGTAGGGTGTTTGACCTAGAAGGCCTGCTACCATCTTAATTTCGAGGGCAAAATTTTTCTAAGGTGGGTAGGATTGTAACACCCAGTTTTCCAGATGAGGGTAATTTTGAAATTTTGTATTTAATTTATTTAATTATGGTATTTAAAATTTTAATATAATTTTTGGTGATTTTTAATAATTTTTAAAACTATTTAAATCATGACTTATGATTTGGTGTTGTGCTAGTAAACAGTAGAGACTGCCTACCCTAGAGCCTAGCCATGTGATTAGGGTATTTAGACATTTTTGGGGTTATTTGATTTTTTTATAATTTATTTGAATTTATAGGAATTTTTAGAATTTATTTTTGAATTGTTTGGATGAGGGTTGACTAGTGTTGACTAGGAGACTAACCTAGTGACTAACCTAGGTTAAGACCACTTGGTTAGGTTAAGTAAACTTGGTTAGACCTAATTTAGTAAGGTTTAAGTCATTAGAACTTGTTTTGAGAGTTTTGGAGTTGATTAGGCTAAAATGGCTTATGACTTCATAAGTCATGATTAATGACTTGAGACTTAAAGCCCATAGGCCCACACCATGTAGCCAAACCCTAACCCTAATCAGCCCATGGCAGCCAACATAGGGTTTCCCACCCTATTTAATGCCTCTCAATGTTAGGGCTAGCCTCCCTTAGGTTTTCTTGCCAAGTTTTAGAAAGAGGTATTTCCCATCTTCAATAAATCTTGGTAAATTCTTTTTTATTCCTTTTTAACCCAAACAAATTGCATTGAGTCCTAAATTCCCTCTACTTTCTGTTGGTACCAAGTGTTCTTGGCTTTGGAGCTCATTGGAGGAATTTGGCCATCAAGAGAAGCACCTCTTTGTGGAGCTTTTTTGAGCTTTTGATACACATAGGTAATTTTAATTCCTCACCATAGAACCCTGTTATTTTTGCATCATTAGGGAGCCCTATACCTAGCCTAACCGTAGGAATAGGAATCCCCAGAATTTTGTGTCCTTTCGTGTCCATTTTGGACACGTATCAGTGTCGTTTTTATAGTGTTTGTTGATATGCCACAAAGGATTTTTATTTGTTATTTTTGAAAAGTGTTTGAACAAATTTGATGATTTATATGTGTACATTAGTTTGCAACTGGACTGAGTTGGTTTTTGAGCCGTGTCCGTGTCCAAACAGGACACGAACACGCTCACAACACACACGGGCAGTGCCCTGCTAATCGGGGGCTATAACTCCCTGTACACGACACTTCACCACACGAAATTTGACAGGAGGACTCCCTACATGACTGACATGAGGCCTACAAAGTTTTGTAGGACCTCGTTGAATGGTTTGGGAGCAATCGAGCCCGCACTGACACGCCCTGTCGCGCGCAGGCAACTGTATACACGCACAGACACGCGCACAAACACGTATTCGTGTCCACTCTGGACACGTCGTGGACACATCATGGTGGGTCCACTGTGTAGCCCTATGCGTGGGCCACACGTGTGCAAAACCACGTGTCATGAGGAGTCGTGTGTCGTGTCCACGACCTCAGTGAACACGTGCACGACGATTGGCCTATTTGTGCACTGTTTTCATGTTCTATGTGATTGGACACGTTTGTGTCCACTTTGATGGACACAAACTCGTGTGGGACACTTACACAATATGCTTTCATGTTACCAACCCTCAAATTAGCATTTTAATTTGAATTTATAGATTAATTTTCCAATTCCCTATTTCCTGTTACCTATGTATCAGTGACAATTTTTCCCATTATTTTTCCAGATTTTAATGTGAAGTTGTCATCGATTTTTAACATAGATATCACTGTTAATTGTATGTAATTAACCCCCTAACATGTACTCCTACATGATTCCTATGGGTGTGTCGATTTTGGATTGATTTGGGACAAATTTGGGTTCAAAAACTGAGAATGCAATGGTGGACTGAAAACTGGGTTTTTGGGGGAACTGTTTGAATTGATTAGTTTCAGATTTCATTGATGTTAATTCCTGTTGAATGTTAAGTTTCAGATTTCACAAGTTCAGATTTTATTGATGTTAATTCCTGTTGAATGTTAAGTTTCAGATTTCACAAGTTTCAGATTTCATTGAGAACTGTAGAACACAAGTTTCAGGTTTCATTGTATGTTAAGTTTCAGATTTCACTGTTGAACCAATTCACTGATTTCCAATGTGATATCACTGTTAATTAGTGTAGATTAAATCCCTAACTTGTGTACCTATATGAGTTCTAATAGTGTGTTGAAAATTAGGTTGTTTGGATGAGGTTTTGGTTCATAAATCTGGAAATTCATTTTTAGGACTGTTAAATGCTTTTTAAGTGTGATCCATGAGTTTGTCTAAACTGATGTTGATTCCTATAATCTGAGATTGAAATGTGGGGTTTGGACTGTTGTACATTGTTTTGTGTTGTATTAAAACTAAATTCTGTTAACTGATTATAGGAGGAGGCTTTCCTATTTTAAAACTGAGTTTTCTCACTGTTATATTATTGCTATTCACTGTTTGTCACACACCCACACTTTCCCATATGTCTCACACACACACACACACCTGTACACTATTACACTATTTGTTATTCACTGTTTTTCACTTCACTCTATGCACACACACACTTTCTCATAACTAATACACACACACACATATACATTGTACTATTACATGTCCATAACCAGTCCTTATGTTGTTCCTACACATCAGTCTTGTTAGTCCCCTAACCCACATAGCCTTTAACATGCCATAGCTCCCTCATGACAGCCTATCTGCTGCCCAAAATCAGCCTAGGTGATGTCCAAAACAGGACCTTAACTAAACCCCCCTTGCTTCAAATTCCAGCCCAATACATGCCCATAAAACCTGTCCTAAACACCACACAATACAGTCCTCTAACAGCCCCTATATCTGTCCACAAAATAGTCCATGTTAACACCACTTTTGCCCCTTTCTAACCCCATGTTGACAGCCTAAAAATTAGTCCTAGAACAGCCCCATTAATTTAGCCCTTAACCACCACCATAATAGCCTTGGTATGCCCTTGACCACCCTACATTTTAGTCCTTATTTTCCCCACATACCAGTCCCTAATGGACAGCACAAATGCAGACACTACACAGGCCACTCTCTTAGGATATTCTGTCACTGTAATCATGGCAGACACTTTTAGTCCACTGTTCACTCTCATACACACTAAGCACATAACTCTCTAGCCTAACACACACACACTTGAGCACTAGTGTTTTCCCTAAATGTTTATATATGTATATATACATGTATATATATATGAGGTGTATATTCACATATGTATCATATTTTGTGTGTGTACTATATATATATTTGACATATAATGTATGTGTGATATAGATAGTGTAGCCTATGCTTTCTATTTCACCACCATGTTCACACATAGACCCTTGCATGCTAACTTCCCTCACTCAATTTACATTATGTAGATGTAATATTGTATATATATGTAAGCCTATACATATATATATATATATATATATATATATATATATATATATATATATATATATATATATATATATATATATATATATGAATTAAAAAAAATATATATATATATATATATGAATTCATTATCAATTGCTAGATGTAATGTGCCTTGGTGTGATGGCTTGTGTGTGGCTTGTATAGCCCTGTGATTGGTATGTGATTGCTAGACTAGGCTTGGTTAGGCCTAGTGAGACTTGTTAGACTCGTTTGGCTTAGGCTGACCTAGTTGACCAGTCTAGTTGACTAGAGTTAACCGAAAGTTGACTTTGGTCTAGTTTGACCTAGACAGCATGCAGATGTATAGTAGATTACATTTATCATCTCCTGTATACATCTTGACTTGTGTTGCTCTAACTAGGAGTCAGATATCTCATCTCGGACAGTACATTACTTCAGACATTCAGATACGAGGCGAGTACATTCTCTGATCATTTCATATCCTGCTTAGAGTTATTTCCTGCATTAAATTACTTTACTTGATACTGTCACGTTGGTCACACGGATTAGTACTATATGGATCCCTTCTTGAGATGTTATCCCTTCAGGGAGCATCGGGTACTCTATGTTCTGTGCGTTTCACTTACATGGCGTATCATATGCTTCTTTGGTTCTTTGATCACTTGTGACATATACTCATATGATCACAGAGTCTTCTCTGAATCCTTATCCCATTTATTGGGTCTATCAGAATCCCTATTTATGGGACTACTATGTACCACCCTTCGGGGGCTTATCACCCTTTGGGGGCATATCACCCTTCGGGGGCTTATCACCCTTTGGGGGCATATCACCCTTCGGGGGCTTATTACCCTTTGGGGGCATATCACCCTTTGGGGGCTTATCACCCTTTGGAGGCATATCACCCTTCGGGGGCTTATCACCCTTTGGGGGCATATCACCCTTTGGGGGCTTACCACCCTTCGGGGGCTGTTACATAGAATCATAACATAACCTGGTTGGATCCTTGTGTATTAGTTGGGGGTACGGAGGAGTATAAATAGCCATGTGAACAATTCCGAAGTAGAATAGCCATGTACGCCTCTTTAGTATAGCCATGTACAAATCAAGCCGTTCACATGTCGACTTTGTACTCTGAATCACTAGTCACTGGTAGCTCTCTACTTATAGTAGATATTTCTATTACAGTTCTCTCTCTGTTTACATACTGCATTTCCTTCAGTATCTATATCTTACTTTACTGCATGATTATATTTTCTAACCTGCTATGAACTGTTGAGATGTATTGTGCTCGCTCCCGTCCTGACTGGACCTGTTGAAAATTTTACAGAGGATGATGAGGAACCCTGCACCCCTTACTTGGAGCTTGCCTAGATGACACTCGCAACCTGGACCCCTGGGGAGGTTCAGGCAGCTGCTCAGGATGATACCTTGTATAGTGTAGATAGCTTAGACTGTCCTTTATTTTCATATTTAGCTGTTGTCTTATTTTTAGAATTGTATATTTTAGAGATGTTGAGACTTTGTTATTTCTTTCTGCTGTACCTCAGTTGAGGATTTCTTATCTATTTTCCATCATGCTACATTCTACCTTAGATTATGATTGAGTTGTACCTCTGTGTTGGCCTCCTTATGGAGAGTATTCATATGATGTTAGTTATAGTTCATGACCTAGAACAGCGTTCTACCGCCGACACTGCGGCGTAGGCTGGGCACTGTTACGTTCTCGTACCCTCACAGTGGGTGCAGGTCGTGACAGAGCTTCCCCCGTGCTTCCTATCGGGATGGCCCTGTGCCAACGGCGGAAACGCTCTTCCTCTCTTGCCTCTCCTGCAGCGTCCTTCTGTCGGTTCCTTCGGCGACTCCCTCTCTGCTGCGGCTCCTTCTTCGGTGATTCGTGCCTCTGAGCCTTATGTTCCCCCTCGTTCTTTCGCCGATACGGTTAGAATTATCCGTTCAGCCAAGAAAACGTCGATCATCTCTGACGTCGAACTCCCAGATCTCGAGTACCCCCAGATGATAGACGCTCAAGCTATAACTGTGCCTTTCTCCCCTGGAGAATTATCCACCCTCTTCGGACTTTTCTTCAACACTTTCATACTTAAATTCTCATATGGCTGCCCGAAGCTACCGCGGATGTAAGAAGCGGTCGCCAGCTGGGGTCTCACATCGGACTACAAGGTAGCTCCGATGGACCCCAAACACATCCTCCTTTACCTCTTTTTAGAGGTCGATAACACCAATGTCTGGTCTAGGGGCTCCGGCCGGATCGACTTACACGCCATGAAAATCATAAAGTGGTCTTCGAAATTTAACACCAAGGAAGATTCGGATATCGTGGCTGCCTGGGTCACCCTTCCCAACCCCCCGCTTATATGTTTCATGCATACAACGATGAAGAGGATCGCCAACTCCTTCAGCACCTTCATGGCGATGGATGAAGAAACCCGTAATCTGACCAAAGTTAACTATGCCAAAATATGCATGGAGTTAGATCTTATGAATGACCTCCCCAACTCCATTCATATATCTCTCGACAACAAAATACACACCCAATAAATCATTTACGACAATGACATCATCTTCTGCAGACACTACCATTTGATAGGCCACTCCAACGAAAACTGCTGTAGGGCTCACCCGGAGCTGAAGAAGAATGTGACTCAGAAAGACGTCCAATCCGAAAGGGATTAGCGACATAACGCCGCTACTCCCCTTACCTAACTCCTATATCCGATTTGAAGCAAGTGCAAGAAATTCTCACACACAAGTCCAACCCCAAAAAAAAACCCTGCACACACCATACCTCAAGAGATACACCTCTACAACAAATTAGACACGGCTAACACCGAAATCGGTGGACACCATACCTCAAAAGATACACCTCTACAACAAATTATATATCAACAAACCGTCAAGTACTGCAATGGGTTTTCTTGACACTTCCTTTAAAATCGTCAAGTATTCTGGTAAAATTTTGATACATAACAGAAGAAAAGGATGACGTATTTCTAAAACCATCAAGATAACCCCTCTTCTTGATGGGTTTCCATGATCGTCAACAAATAAACCATCAAGGAAGGCTATTTTCTTTTAGAGATCATGTCGAACTTCATATTCTCCACAAACTAGATTAAATATTAGCTTGGAGTGCCCATATGCTTCTAATTGCCTGATTCGCAAAGGTCGGGCAAGCTGCAAACCGAATAGCAAGATATTGTACTCTGTATCATCAAGGAATAGGATTTATGAATGACGAAATTGTTTGGAGATATCAGCACGATCCCCGCTCCGGCTACCATCCATCTGTAAGCACCCTAATTTTTGGGAATTATTTTTATTTGTTTTATATGATTTCTATTCATTTAATTATGTTTTATTTTTAACTATGACTATAGGTGTATTTTCCGTAGCCTTGATTTTTGGAGCACAGGAAATACCAATCCTACAAAACGCCTTCATGAGTTTTGAAGTAGACAAGTCCACCTTCAATTTGATATATTATGTCCTATCCAAACTTGTCCCCTAACATTCTTTTGACTTCGTACAACTTCGGGTCAATTTAGGCCATTCGACTGTTGACCGTAATTCTAGACCTAACTTCCAACTTCAGTTCGGAGCTTGACATCGATCAAAACCATTTGACCCAATATATGATTTTAATTCATTTTGAGCCTACGACACGCATGCCAAGGGTGTGTCACTCAATCGAATTCCATGTGTTATTTATTTCAAATAGCACAAAAGACTCATTGGTTGACTTTTTTAGTTTGATTTGACTATAAAATATTTGGATCCTAACCTGTATTAGGTTGCCATGACTTAGTAGAATTATTATGAATTTATTTTCGGATGTTATATAGCCAGATAGGTTTAAATCCAATCCAATATTTTATTTCGATTTTCAGAAACAAATTTGAATCACGTTAGGTTTAACCTTGAATCTAGTTCGAGTAGGCTATCAAATCCAACCCCATATGCATGTCTTGACTGTAAACCCCCACTCGGAATTACTATATTTTATTTTAAGTTTAATATATATATATATATAAATATATATATATATTAAACCAAACGAAACTTTATTAAAGAATAGGCGCAAAATGCCGAAGCCTATACAAGTAAGCGAACTCGACGCGGCAAGAGCAAAAGAAAACAAACTGCGCTGATTGGCACAAAAGGGGGAACCGAGTCTCGACGACAGTGGAAGAGGCGCGAGAATACAGAAATAAGTTAAGCAAGGGCCACCCAGAAAGTGTTTTCGGCGTGAGAGCAGCGCCTCCTAGCTTTTAGAATTTGTCTAATAACCTCTCTATACAATTGAGAAGGGGGAGTTGTGGCTTTAATATCTGAATTTATTCCTATTCTTCCATAAGACCCAGATACCAGCGGCTATAACGATCTGATATCCGTGGGAGAAGCCCCACCTTGTCAGAAGATCATAGAAGCCCCCAGTCGGGGGGACAAGGCTCAGTCTATGGTGAAGATTCAACCAGATCTGACTCGCCAGCTTACCATAAAGGAGGACGTACTCTACTGATTTCGAAGAGTGCTCTGCACAGTAATGGCATCTGGACATAAGGCATTTTGGTGGGTAGCTTCCGGCGTAATGCACGCCATATGAGGATGGACCATTTGGTGGGAATGCAGGAATGCCAAAACTTAGTATACGTAGAATTTGGCACGCCACTACCTCTAGCAACTATTTTGGCGAAAGCCAACGTAAAATTCCTGTACGGGTTAGGGGACCATCTCTACGTATCGGGTGTGTCAGTGACCCGAAGGTTAGCAGCAAGGAGTTCGTCGGCCGTTGGCTACCCGACCCAATTTCTGACCCTCTCCCAATTACATCCGTAACTTTCCTCCCAAAGATCCCTAATGCTGCATCCCTGCGGAGTGCGAACGTTGGTCTGGATGGTGTCTTCACCAAGCCACCGCTCCAAACAGGCCGATGATTTCCCGTCGCCCAACATCAGACGGATAAAAGTTTTAGTGAGGTTGCATCCCCGAGTTATGTGACGCCACGATGCCGAAGATCTGTTGCTGGTGACCGCCTCCATCATATTAGAGAATCTGGAGTATCTGGCTCTCATGAATCTCGTCCACAACGAGGTCTCCGAACGTAACTTCCACCACAGCTTCATGGAACATGCGTCCATGATGTGGACTAGTCTGTTGAATCCCAGACCCCCTTTTTCTGTGGGTTTGACCATGGTATCCCAACTGGCCCAGTGGTGTTTGTCCTTTTCGTCGCTATGACCCCAGAAGAACTTGGCGAATAGGGCTTCGAGAGAGTAGAGGACCTTCTTGGGCGGGGAGCAGACAGCTAGGGTGTATAACAGGATAGAAGAAAGAACATGTTTGATAAGGATCTTCTTGCCCCCAGGGGAAAGAGTGGCGTTGTGCCATCCCGCAATCATTTTTTGGATCTTGTCTACAAGGTGCTCGTATATGCCCGAGTTCGCTTTCCCGTACACCAACGGGCAGCCCAAAGTATAGGAATGGCGGATAGGCCGTGGCGAATGAGGTTATATTGGAGAGCTCCGTAGAGCGGGATCTGTCAGTTTTGTGATGGGTATAGATGATGCGCTTATTGTTATTGACGCACTGTCCGGAGCATCTGGTGTAACGATCGAGCGTGCGAAGAACTACCTCGATCGATCCGAGGTCTCCAGAGGAGAAGATAAGGACGTCATCTGTATACGCCAGGTGAGTGATAAGCGGGCACCCTGTGGTGGTATGGAAGTGATGAAAACTGGGCATTCTGGGCATATGCTATTGAGGCTTCTACTGAGAGCTTCAGCCACAATGATAAAAATAGTGGAAGAGAGGGGGTCCCCTGTCCAACCCTACAGGTGGGTCAGAAGAACCCTGCGTCTTGGCCGTTGATGATGGTGGAGAACCAAGTATTGTTGATGGATCTGAAAATGATGTCAATCCAGGATTCGGAGAATCCGAAAGCCTTGAGGACCCAAATCATGAATTGCCAGTCCAGACGGTCGTAAGCCTTCTCCATATCGAGTTTGATGGCAACGTTCCCCCTGGACGGGAACTTCACACATGTGATTATCTCTTGTGCGAGGAGGATGTTGTCAGTGATGTTTCGGCCTTTAACAAACCCGCTTTGCTCATTGGAGATGATCTTGGAGAGTAGATTGGATATCCGGTTGGCGACAATTTTTGATATGATCTTGTTGGTGAAGGTGCATAAGCTGATAGGGCGAAAGTCTTTGAAGGTGTCCGGGTTGTCTTTCTTGGGAATAAGGATGATGTTGGCTCTAGAGATGGAATTGGAATATCTAGCCCCTTGGAAAAAGTCTATGGTGGCCTCTAGTAAGTCGGATTTTATGATGTCCCAACAGTTTCTAAAGAAGACGCCGTTGAATCCATCAGGCCCTGGAGCACTGTGTTCATTAATGGACTAGACAGCATCCTTGACCTCCTCTTCTGAAGGAGTAGCCAACAGGGTCTCATTCTCGCTGTCGCTGATGAGGGATGGGATCTCGGACAGGAGCGCGTTGTCTTTCACGACAGGCTCTTTTGTGAAAAGGTTATGGTAGAAGTTTTCCACAGCCACCTGAATGTTGTCTTGGTCCTCTAGTAGGGCGCCATTGTCATCGTATATCCGGTGTAATTTTAATTTTGTTTCTGCGGCCTTTGACACAAGCATAAAAGAAACTGGTATTCCGGTCTTCAACGGTGTCCCAGGTCAATCTGGCTTTTTGCCTCTAGAATTTTGTTTCTACTTTAATCCTGGATTTAAGGAGAGCTCTAGCAAGGTTGAGCAAGGCACGGGTAGTCGGGGAACTGTGAATAGCGAACTCTTGCTCATCGCGAGTGACGACGTCCTCCACCGCCTTAATAGCAAGAAAGATGTCTCCAAAGGCATGTTGGCTCCAGGATGCTAAAGTCTTACGAGTGGCTTTGAGTTTGGCCGCCATCCGTACCAAAGGATCAAGGATGGATACAGAGTTCCAAGCGTCACTAATAACATTCTAGAATTGAGGATGGTGACGCCAGAAGTCAAGGAAGCGGAAGGCTTTTTTAGTGCCGGTGTGGTTGTCACTGATTCTGATGAGCAGGGGGGAGTGATCCAATTCTGTGGAGTTTAAATGAGAGAGGTGAGTGATGAGGTCCATGTCACACCAGTCGTCGTTGACCAACGCTCGATCCAACCGGGAGTATTATCGACGATGTCCCTCCTACATGTTGTACCAGGTGAATACACTGCCGTGGAAGGGGATGGAGGTTAGATCTCTGTGGAAGATGAAGTTGTTGAAATCATCCATCCCCGGCTGGGGTGGCGATCGGCCCCCGAATTTCTCCTCTTTGTAGGACACCGTGTTGAAATCTTCGATGCAGAGCCACGGGAGGCCCTGATAGGGTAAGGTAGCTTCCAACAGGTCATCCCAAAGCAGACGTCGTTCGGGGATGTCACAACTACCATGGACGGCGGATAGGATGGAGCGGGACTTGAGGGTCGGATGCTCGACCCAACAAGATAAGGCCTGAGGCGAATCTTGTATGATGCCAAATCTGAATTTTGGCGTAAAGAATATCCAGATGTCATTGCAACCAGAGATGGCATGGGTGAAACCAAGCTTGAGTTGAGTGGCTTTGATTTTTCTTTCGGGGATTTTAGGTTCAATAATGATTAAAAGGTCGATACGGTTGGTTTTCTTGAGGCTGAGGATTCTATTCAGCGTCGATTTGTTCCCAAGCCCTCTGACATTCCAGGAGATGATGTTAAGTATTGGATGAGGGAGGGGGAAGAATAAGCTTCTTGGCGGACCTAGTTGTCATGGCCGACTGCTGCTTTTGTTTGTTTTTGTTCTTGATCTTTTTGGAGGAGGTTTTCTTGGTGGGTGAGGTAGTGGACCCGTTGCCCCCGTTGTTACTGAAAGTACCATTACTGATCTTTGGCCAGGAAATTGGCTCGTTAAGATGATCTTCCAGTGTGCTTAGAGGGTTGTCGCGATCTAAGAAACCCGTTTCCTTGGCTTGAGTCTATCGGTGAAGGCGGGATCGGCGGTACCTTCCTCGATGCAGTGGCCACTGTCCTGAAGATCCCCTTCCTTGGGTGTCCAGAACCTACCGGTTAAGGGGGGTTAAGGCTAGATTACGCGCCCGCTGTACGAGGCGGAGGGGGTTTGAGGGGCCCCACACCTGTCGAAGGGCTTATCGACTCAGAAACGGGGCAGATTGGGATAGTGAGTGGAGGTCGAGGATTAGGCTCCTACTCAGGGCGGATCTTCATCTGGTCTTCTCCTGGTTGGTGTGGGCGGCAGGTGGTAAGAGGGGAAGAGTGAGACTCCTCGGATGGGGGGAGGTAATGTACTCTGAGAGGGTATGGGTGGATATGGTGGGTGGCGCGGTGGGAGCGCTGTCGATGTCTGAGTGAGGGGTGTGTGGGAAGTTATGTCGTTCAGCAGAGCTGCCGGGCTCAGGGGAATCTAGCTGTACGGCTACGCCGAGGATGGTCTCGCTGGAGTTATCATGGGTGCTGTTCGAAGTGGTACATGTGAGAAGTTCAAAGGAGCTGTTGAGGGAGATAGCGGGAGGTATAAATGGAATGATGGCAGTGTTGGTCCCGATGGTCTGACGGGGGGAGGGCATTAGATCATTAACCTCCCTCATAAGGGGAGGATTGGGGACTGATACAGATTCTCAGAATCAGGGTCGCGTAGACCAGCCATAGCGTGCGGGTTACGCGACCTAGGCTTTTTAAGCTCAGGGTGGGCCCTGTAATAGTACTGCTCGGAATGGCCGCTCATCTGGCAGTGCTTGCAGAAGATGATGTTGTTATCATAAACCAGTATTTATTGGTGTGTTTGATCTCTGAGCTCAATTTCTATGAGTTTGGGAGGATCATTCTCGAAGTCTAGCTCCACACATATCTTAGCGTAGTTGCATTTGGAGAGGTTGTGGGTTTCTTCTGCGATGGCTACCAGGGTCCTAAAGGAGCTGGCTATCCGTTTGAGGGCAGTTGAAGGGAAGCAGACCAGAGGCAAGTTGGGTAGGGTGATCCATGTGGAAATGATTGTCGAGTCGACTTTGGGGTTGAAGTTAGGAGACCATTTGAAAATTTTAGCGGTTTGTGTGCCAAATCTGTAAGTGCCCTTGGTCCTGACTAGGGAGTAGTCAAGTTCGGACGACAGGTGAAGGAGCATGTGCTTGGGGTCTAGCGGAGCAACCCGGTAGACTGTAGAGAGACCCCACCTAGCGACTGCTTCAGTGACTAAGGGGATTTTCGGGCATCTTGATCCAAATTTAAGGACAAACATTTTATTAAAGGGAACTGACAGGGAGGAGATCTCCAACACAGTAAAGGGGACGCGGATGGGGTATGCCGCGGGCGGAGGCAAGAATACAACGTTTGGAAGCTAAATGTCTTCCGTCGGAGGAGTTAGGTGCTTCCTTCGATCTGGCCGGATAACCTCGGTGTAAGAGGGAGCTCTAGGGGGGTCCACCGTACTAGGGACGGAAGGGTGAGATGTGGCTCCGGGTGGGGCCACAATATGGGGAATGCTCGACGTGGGGGTGTGTCCGGGAACGAAGGAGGAGGAGAGATTCGCGGGGAGCACTGGGGGATGGGAGGTAAGGCTGCCCACTCAGATGCCGACTTCGGGAATAATGTGCGCCGGAGGGGGTCGCGAGAGGCCATCGGCCAAAAGGGTAACGCATGTCGACGAGAGCGCCGTCGTGCGGGCTGAGCCCGCGCCAGACGAAGGGTACGACGAAGGAAGATACTGGATAGAGGTGGTGCTGCTCACCTCGAGCGCTAATGTGCTGGAGGGGACAAAGCCCATCTCCGGTTGAGCCAAAGTGGGGCACGAAGTCCCTGGCCAGAAGGGGCAGAGGCTCACTGCAGGAGCGGCGCTAGCCGAAGGTTTCACCAGGATGGATCTGGATTGTGCTCTTTTGGGAGGCCCGCGAGGGCTGGGCACAGGTTGGCAGGTAGCGGTCGGCCTGTGCGGTACAGCTTCCGAGGGGTGGGAAGCTGTAGGGTGGCGCGCAAGGAGGGAGTAATCGCCAGATCCGCTCAGCGTCACATCCGAGGTGGGGAAGGGGGATAGGAGTCATATATATATATATATATATATATATATATATATATATATATATATATATATATATATATATATATATATATATATATATATATATATATATATATATATAAGTCGTATATATATATATATATATATACGACTTATATATATATAAGTCGTATATATGGATATGATTATATGTAAATATGCATTTATTTGTTTCAATAAAAATATTTTTAATGCAATATAATAAATATATAAATAATACATGAAAACTAAGAATATATATATATATACACACACACACACACAGCCCAATATATATATATATATATATATATATATATATATATATATATATATATATATATATATATATATATATACACACACACACACACACAATCACACACACAGCCCAAAAAAAGGAATATATATATATATATATATATATATATATATATATATATATATATATATACACACACACACACACACGCACGCACAACTATAAATAAAGAGTAAAAAAACCCTACTATTAACTCCCCCCCCTCGAATACAGTAGCGGCCGTAACCGCAACAACACCAACACAAAGGCACGACCAACGCGTGACCACCGGGCCGCCACCACCGGTGGGTGATGTGCCCAACCATGCCACCGCTGTTAGGGTTATATACTAAAAGTATCACTTTTTTAGTAACCTTATTTCCTTAAATTTTGAATGAGAATCATATGGGCAAATGTTTGCATATTTTATTTGTTGCAAGTGTTAATGCAAATGTCTGATATTCTATATTATAGATAATATGGTGTGTGGTGTCACACAGAAGATCATATTATCAGTTCCCTATGGAGTATATAAATAGTTCACAACCTAGATGGACTTGGACAATCTATTGGAAAGGTTGTAGTGTAATCTGGCATTAGTCTATCTTGACTATAGGTTTACACTAGTACACTTTGTGTGTATTGAACAGGACCACTTGAGGTTGTTCTCTTTGTACTGACTACATAAGAGAACAAACACGTCTGTTATTATGGATGCTTGTGCTCTTAACCCGAATATAATAACGGACAAGTATATACAGTGTGCATTATTTTGACTCATAAAAGAGTGAGATTCATTATGGATCAACAACCTCTATGAATTGGGTAATAACATTATATGTATGATGGGCTGTTGATTATAAATGGAATCCATGTCCCGATACAACGGGTTGATGATGTCCCCTTAAGGAGCTCATAAGGATTGTCATGTAAACCCTGCAAGTGGATTATATCCGACATGACAAATAAAGTTGAGCGGTACTACTTAAGGATAAAAGATGTCGAATCAATATATTTGTCAGTAACTTAATTTGATCGACGGACATACGATATCTTAACATGGGGAGCCAAACGAGCATATAATAAATAGAGCCCACAAACATAATTTAGGATTAGGGAGGTAGTGCAACAATAGCTCATTAGTGGACCGAGCTATTGTTAATGGGCCTGAATTGTGTGTTCGGGCTGAACACGGGATATCCAGATCCGTTAGGAGGCCTAACCCTAATTTCTTCTCATGGTCCCTGCCATAGCCTATATATATCCTCTATTCTCTTGCCGCCATATTACTGATCAGAAATCTGAAATTTTCTCTAAATTTGTGATTCACATAAGGAGAGAAAGAGAGGGCTGCCAAGGGGAAGAAAAGGTTGGACGATCGTCGCCCACACGACGTCCAACTCGAGGAAGGAATACGTACAGAAGATCTTGGGGTCGTCCGCTCAAGATTGTCAGGAATTACTTGTCTCCTTTCCGTCGTAGGTATAATTTGTGGACCCTAGTTTCCGCCTATGAAGGGTTAGAACACGTATTAGATCTGTTTAACTTTCTATCGATCAATACGCACACCAAAGGAAGGGTCATGGGAATCTCCAGTTCCATCAATTGGTATCAGAGCCACTTTGGATCTACGTATTGATTGATACGTCCATGTTGTCCAATAAAACATGCGCTGTGTAATAGTCGGTAGATGTAGATCTGTTCTAACTCGGTTTTGCAGGCATCTTAGATCCAACTATTATGGTCCAATGCGTATTTTTTTATTGTGTTGTTTAAACCATGGACATGTCGTGGATGTTGTTGTTGCTGTGGATGTAATTAAAATCACGAGGGTTGATCGTGCTTATTATTTTAATTTTTCAATCTAGATTATGTGTGAACTCCTTCGGAAGGCATAGGATTGATGTAATTTTAATTATTTTTGATCAATCGTGATGGCGGTGATGGTTGTTTCTGACGCCGGACGAGATGTTGGTTTTTAGTAGTCCAGAGGCAGACAGATGATTTTCGATGAAAGAATCGACAGCTAAAAACCTAAAAAAAACCAAGCCAGATTTTGGATTCGGATAGTTGAGGACGGAGCAGCAAAGATAACCATAATAGTTGGATATTTTCTCTTATTTTTGTCATTTTGCTTTTTTTGATTATGCATGTTTATTATTGTGTGGTTGTTTTTTTTGAAAAACTAAGCCTACATTAATAATGGACAACATGGACATAATATCAACTAGTAGAAAAACCCTCATTGTTAAATAACTAAGTGGGAGAGGATTTTTATTTAGTATAAATCCTATGGTCTCCATTACTGGTTGTAGATGATGTAATTATACTTGCGTGTTGGCTTTAGTGCTTTCCTTCATATCGGATGAGTATAATTATGGATCACCAGTACAAACTTCCTTAGGGATAATTGTAGAAAGTTACCTAGTATGTGTTCACTTCTCTATCTGAAGGAACCCATTACAAGGTAATAGACTTAGTATTAAGTAATGGTATACACTTAGATACAAATAGTGGTATCCTCCCCATCGGAGTCACTGCTATTATTTGTATGACCAGAGCAAGACCAGCATATTAATTTTATTTATCATAAAGTTATATTGACATGATAGTAAAATTAATAAGAAAAATCTACTTGAACAAAGTTGAATTTGTATACGTCCACACTATCGTGGCATGCTAAATTCATGGTGTTCAAGGTATTGGTGAATTTCTTATTATTGTTTTGAGGGAATCAATATTTTGTTAATTCAAAAAAAAATTTTGCCCTACATAATTTTATTCATGTGATTCTCAGGATTTCAAAAATGGGTTCTTTCAGTCCACTTATGGTGATTCTTAAAGAAAACAAACTTACTGGACCTAATTATATTGACTGGAAACGTAATTTGGACATTGTTCTGACTGCTGAGGAGTACAAATATATCCTTGTTGAGGAATGCCCACCTAAGCCTGATGCTAACTCTAATGAAGAGGTCAAAGAGGCTTATAAGAAGTGGAAAAAGGCAGATGAGATGGCGTGGTGTTACATTCTAGCATCTATGTCAAATGTACTGCAATATCAGCATCAGGCCATGGCCATAGCTTATGACATGATGTATAACCTCAAGGAACTCTTCGGACATCAGAGTAGAGCAGCTAGGCAGTTTGCTATGAAATGTTTGATGAATACAAAAATGGCTGAGGGTACACCAGTAAGGGATCATGTTCTCAAGATGATGGGTCATCTAAATGAGATGAAGATCCTTGGAGCTGAAATCGATGGGGAATCCCAGGTCGTTATCATTCTCGGGACTCTGCCTAAAAGTTTTGACAATTTCTGCCTTAATTACAACATGAACAAAAGGTTGTATAGTTTGGCAGAACTTGCAAAACAGCTACAGGATGCTGAATCTCTCTTTAGACAGAGTGGTCATGTTTTTGTTTCTGAAAAAGCTTCTACTTCTAAGCCAAAAGGTGGTAAGAAGAAGAATAACATTCAGAAACAGGCAAACTCAGCAAAAAAGGGCATGGGACCTCAAGGCGCGGTGAAAAAGCCGAAAGGCAAATATTTCAAGTGCAAAGGGTCAGGACATTGGAAGACTGATTGTCCACTTCTCAAACAAGGGAACAAAGAAGGTATATCTCATTTACTAGTAGTTGAAACATGTTTAGCGATATTATCTACCGGCACCTGTTATGTAGATACAGGAGCCACTAATCATGTCTGCAATACATTGCAGGGGTTCCAGAAAACCAGACGGCTCAGTGATGGAAAGATATGCTTGTCATGGGTGATGCTACAAAAGTATTGGTCGTTACATTAGGAGATGTTACTTTATCTTTTGGTAGAAATAAGTCTTTGACATTGAGAGATTGTCTTTATGCACCTTCACTTAGAAGGAATTTAATTTCTGTTTCTATGTTAGTTAAGGATGGATATTCAGTTTATTTTAATGACAATATTGTTATTAGAAAGAATAAACATTTTATCTGTTCTGGTGCATTGGTTGATAATTTGTATGTCATTAATCCTATTTCACCCACAATGCAACTTATGGAAATGAATAATATGTCATCTAACTTAAATAAGAGAAAAGAACCTTCTTGTATGAACCAAACATATCTTTGGTACTTGCGATTGGGACATATTAACCTAAGAAGGATTCAAAGACTGGTTAAAGATGGACCTTTGAGTTCATTGGAAGTAGAGGCACTACCAGTCTGTAAATCCTGCTTGGAAGGTAAAATGACCAAAAGGCCTTTTACGGCAAAGGGGTATAGGGCCAAAGATGTGTTGGAATTGGTTCATTCTGATTTGTGTGGACCCATGACTATCCAAGCTAGAGGTGGCTTTGAATATTTTGTCACATTTATTGACGATTATTCAAGGTATGGATACATTTATTTGATGCGCCGTAAGTCTGAGTGCTTTAAGAAATTCAAAGAGTACAAGGCTGAAACGGAGAAACGTCATGGAAAGTGTATCAAGTCATTACGATCAGATCATGGTGGCGAGTACCTCTTTGGAGAGTTTAGAGATTATTTATCAGAGGCAGGGATTGCATCCCAATTGACTGCACCTGGAACGCCCCAACAGAATGGTGTAGCCGAAAGAAGGAATAGAACTCTTATGGAGATGGTTAGATCAATGATGAGTTATTCGGATTTGCTAGATTCATTTTAGAGATATGCCTTAGAGACTGCAGCTTATATTTTGAACTTGGTTCCTTCTAAGTCGGTGCCTCTTACTCCCACAGAGCTGTGGATTGGGCGTAAGCCTAGTCTGAAACATGTTCGCATTTGGGGTAGTCCAGCACATGTGCTGAATGGGAAAGCAGATAAGTTGGAATCTCGTACAGAAGTAAGCTTGTTTGTAGGCTATCCAAGAGGAACGAAAGGAGGTTTATTTTATAGTCCTAAGGATCAGAAGGTCATTGTTAGCACAAATGCTCGATTCTTAGAGGAAGACTATGTGATGAACCATAAACCCACAAGTAGAGTTGTTCTAGAAGAACTAAGACGTGAGACACCAAGTACTTCAGTACCAATAGTACAAGAAGATGAACCACAAATAACTGTACAACGTGTCACAAATGTTACACCACAACCGATAGTGCCTCGTCGTAGTGGGAGGGTTGTGATACAACCTGATAGATATATGTTCTTGGGAGAGTCGTCAGACTTCGTCCCTGAGGAACAAGATTATGATCCTTGTACCTATAATGAAGCACTCCAAGATAAAGATGCAGAGTCTTGGCAAAAAGTAATGATATCTGAAATAGAATCTATGAATTCTAATCAGGTCTGGGAGCTTGTAGAACCACTCGTTGGTGTAAAAGCCATTGGATGCAAGTGGGTCTATAAGAGAAAAAGAGGATCAGACGGTAAGGTTGAAACCTTTAAAGCTCGGCTTGTAGCAAAAAGTTTTACTCAAAGAGAGGGTATCGATTATGAGGAAACCTTTTCTCTTGTAGCCATGCTTAAGTCTATCCGGATTCTTTTATCTATTGCAGCTCATCTCGATTATGAGATTTGGCAAATAGATGTCAAGACAGCTTTCCTTAGTGGAAGTCTTGAGGAAGACATCTATATGAAGCAACCAGACGGGTTCATTGAAAAGGGCCAGAAGCATCTTGTTTGTAAGCTCAAGAAGTCCATTTATGGACTTAAGCAAGCTTCCAGATCTTGGAACATATGTTTTGATCAGGTGATAAAATCCTATGGATTTGATCAATGTCAGGATGAATCATGTGTATACAGAAAGTGTGACGGAAATGTGGTGGTGTTTCTAGTACTTTATGTGGATGACATCTTGCTCATTGGAAACAATGTGAAGGTGTTAACTGATGTAAGGGTATGGTTATCCAAACAGTTTGATATGAAGGACTTGGGAGAAGTAGGTCATATCCTTGGGATCAAAGTTATACGAGATCGCAACAAAAGGATGTTGGGCTTATCCCAAGCTTCCTATATCGATACTGTACTAACTCGTTTTAGTATGCAAAATTCTAAGAAAGGTTTCTTACCTTTTAGACATGGAATTGCTCTATCAAAGGAGCAGTGTCCGAGGACACCTAAAGAGATAGAGAACATGAAGGCAGTTTCTTATACTTCAGTAGTAGGAAGCTTAATGTATGCAATGCTATGTACGAGACCAGACATCTGCTTTGCCGTAGGCATGGTCAGTAGATATCAGTCTAACCCAGGACAAGAGCACTGGACTGTCGTAAAGCATATTTTGAAGTACCTGAAAAGGACTAAAGAGTATATGCTAGTTTACCAGGTAGATAATTTGGTTCCTTTGGGGTATACAGACTCAGATTTTCAGTCAGATAGGAATTCCAGGAAATCTACCTCAGGTTATGTGTTTACTTTGGGAGGTGGAGCCATTGTGTGAAGGAGTATCAAGCAAAAATGTATTACTGATTCCACCATGGAAGCCGAGTATGTGGCAGCCTCTGAGGCAGCCAAAGAAGCGGTTTGGCTCAGAAACTTTCTGTTGGACTTGGATGTGGTACCTAGTTTGCCTAAGTCTATTACACTTTATTGTGATAATAGTGGTGCAGTTGCAAATTCGAAGGAACCACGAGCCCATAAGACTGGTAAACACATTGAGCGCAAGTACCACCTGATACGAGATTTCGTAAAGAAAGGAAAAGTTGCTGTGATCAAGATAGCATCCGCCGACAACCTAGCTGATCCCTTTACAATGAGCTTACCAGCTAAGGCTTTTGATAGTCATATTGAGGGAATTAGAGTCAGATGTGTAGCAGCATGGCTTTAAGTATAAGTGGGAGATTTGTAACAGTATACTGAAAAGCAATGCTTTGAGTATAAGTGGGAGATTATTAGGGTTATATACTAAAAGCATCACTTTTTTAGTAACCTTATTTCCTTAAATTTTGAATGAGAATCATATGGGCAAATGTTTGCATATTTTATTTGTTGCAAGTGTTAATGCAAATGTCTGATATTCTATATTGTAGATAATATGGTGTGTGGTGTCACACAGAAGATCATATTATCAGTTTCCTATGGAGTATATAAGTAGTTCACAACCTAGATGGAGTTGGAAAATCTATTAGAAAGGTTGTAGTGTAATCTGGCATTAGTCTATCTTGACTATAGGTTTACACTAGTACACTTTGTGTGTATTGAACAGGACCACTTGAGGTTGTTCTCTTTGTACTGACTACATAAGAGAACAAACACCTCTGTTATTATGGATGCTTGTGCTCTTAACCCGGATATAATAACGGACATGTATATGCAGTGTGCATTATTTTGACTCATAAAAGAGTGAGATTCATTATGGATCAACAACCTCTATGAATTGGGTAATAATATTGTATGTATGATGGGCTGTTGATTATAAATGGAATCCATGTCCCGATACATCGGGTTGATGATGTCCCCTTAAGGAGCTCATAAGGATTGTCATGTAAACCCTGCAGGTGGATTATATCCGACATGACAAATAAAGTTGAGCGGTACTACTTAAGGATAAAAGATGTCGAATCAATATAGTTGTCAGTAACTTAATTTGGTCGACGGACATACGATATCTTAACATGGGGAGCCAAACGAGCATATAATAAAAGGAGCCCACAAACATAATTCGGGATTAGGGAGGTAGTGCAACAATAGGTCATTAGTGGACCGAGCTATTGTTAATGGGCCTGGATTGTGTGTCCGGGCTGAACACGGGATATCCAGATCCGTTAGGAGGCCTAACCCTAATTTCTCCTCATGGTCCCTGCCGTAGCCTATATATATCATCTATTCTCTGGCCGCCATATTACTGATCAGAAATCTGAAATTTTCTCTAAATTCGTGATTCACGTAAGGAGAGAAAGAGAGGGCTGCCAAGGAGAAAAAAAAGGTTGGGAGATCGTCGCCCACACGACGTCCAACTCGAGGAAGGAATACGTGTAGAAGATCTTGGGGTCGTCCTCTCGAGATTGCCAGGAATTACTTGTCTCCTTTCCGCCGCAGGTATAATTCGTAAACCCTAGTTTCCGCCTATGAAGGGTTAGAACACGTATTAGATCTGTTTAACTTTCTATCGATCAATACGCACACCAAAGGAAGGGTCCTGGGAATCCCCAGTTCCATCAACCGCAACTCCGGCAACTGCGAAGGCCAACAAAGCCACACGTGCACGTGAGGATGTGCACGACAACGCGCACAGCAGGCGCGACAACAGCGGCGATGGCCGCCACTACCCTCGTTGCTCGACCACGAGGCCTGGTGCGACCCCATCGAACACCTACCCCTCCTCCTCGATGACCCTCTGTCCACCCCGATGCTCTACGCGGGCGATCTGCATGTTTCGCACAAAATCTCGTCTGGACGCGCATAAATACGAAGTCAAAATTGAGTTTCTTCACAGCAATTTTGGACGCATTTTACGGACAATCCGACCGTTGGATCGTCGATCCGATTCTTTTATTTCAATCTCGATATATACCTCTTAGATCACCTAAATTTTAAACTGTTAATTCAATCGTTTGATAGATCAAAACCGGCTACTAAGTTGACCGTTTAAATCACGTTTATTTTAGGACAGTTTCGTGGAGCCAACTTCACGAATTTATTTCTCTCTCGATGAAGCTCTATTTGATGAACCACCAACTCCAATGCATAGCAGGTATAACCAACTTCGAGCCATAAAATTTTTAGTTTCATAGGATGTCGTTTGGTTGGTTGAAATCGACATCAAAGTTGGCCTCTCGAAATTGTAATTTCTAACATATAAAATTTAGATTTTGAATCCGGGACATCGCATTCCAAATATGACACCACCATTGGACTCGTGCGTCGTTCTAGCCGAGATTGACATATAATTTGTTAAATTTGGACAACTTTTGTCTTGGCACATTTTTTGTACAAAATGGGTCCAACGACGGATACCATTTTGACCTAAAATTGTCGTTTTGCCCATATGTCCTAAATTGGACTTATGGGTAGGCTATTCTAGCTAATTTAACTATTCTCGACACGTTGGTGATGTTTGTTTTATTATCTGACGACTTCTGTTTGATTTTTCCTTCTGTAGTATCATTAAATTATAATTAATTAATATTATGTTCGTAGTTTGGAATTCGTACGTCGAAACTGAGATCAATCGATTTTAGTGATCTTATATCGCTGAAATTGATCATATGGATCGCCAAGATTGGATCGTTAACTTTGAGGTTGATCATCTTGTCTCAAATCATGCATCGTAGGTTTCATTGTACGAATCATGAGATACAAACTTAATATTTAATCCATATTATTAGCGAATAATTATCATAGAGATTAGTGTAACCTAGTTCTAGATGGTATAATTAATAAATGGCCTAGGTGACACAGGTATTACATGACTCAGAACGACCCAAGTTTTCTAGGTAGGATTGGTTAGTCATATTTTTTTATTTAGTAAATAATACATATTGTTTGTGATTTAGGGTTGATAGATATTGCACGAAGTATGATTCAGTGGTTCATGGATAGTTCGGGTAGACTTTGGTACTGTAGTCTCAACACAGATTGGACAAAACTTCAGGCAAGTATACCTTACCGAATTGTACAGTTTATTTCATGTATTTCTATACTGTTATTTTGCTTTAGTCATATTATTCATGTTCATGTTACTGCTATTTTCTTATTTTACGTACACGTTCCTTATTTGTTCTATATGTGCACTCTTTATAATTATGAGTGTCGTGATAATATTTGTTAGTCCTTAGTCTTCATTCTACTGAGTTGACTTGACCTGTAGCCGAGATCGATTGCTAGACATTGAACTATGTTACCACTAGACTAGGAGTGTCCCATGACATTACGGCATAGAGACTCCTTATCGACTTGTTAGTCCATGTCTAAGATTAGGAGTGTCCCGGTGTTAGAGACTTGTTATCGACCTGTTATCCCGCCTCTTAGACCGAGAGTGTCCCATGGCATTACCGTAGTAGAGACTTATCTTTTGTCTCAAGATCGAGAGCATCCCATGGCGTTACGGTATTGAGACGTCTTTATTGATTTTTTACATATTTTACTTTCCTATCTTTCCATGCATGTTATTTACTGTTACTTTTGGCATATTTTTATGTATTTTGCTACGTCCCTCTGATGACCTGATAATTTCTCCAGGTTATTGCTGGGTTTTTTCAGGTAATTGTTGAGACTGCTAGCATAGAAGGATAGATTGGTGGATGATTATATCTCCAAGAATTCAGGTACCGATAGTGGTATTTTTATCATTCCTTCGTTATAATATTTTATGATGATATTTTTAGCTGCATAGCCTAGTTTTACAAGATTACTTTTGTTATGAGCTTGTTCATATGATTGTATTAAGGTCCGGCCAACCTTATTACAAATTATATATTCTTGTTTTTTTATTCAACTGGCATCAGCGTATTATTGTTTGATCAGCATTTATGCACTGGTTCCCACTTGAGAGTATTATTTGTGGATTAAAATAGGTGACTTGCCATTTTAGACCCTATCTTAGATAACTTATATGTATTCGAGCTGGACTGGAGTCCACTTGATATGTAGCTGGCATGTATACGTATTCTAGTACTACATATTTTAGGATTGGGGCGTTACACCATCCTTTAGGACCTTTCCTTGAAGTACTGCTAAAGAATAGTTACCAAACCAACTCTCCAGATGACATGTTAGACTCCAATACTTCATCTGCTACGTTTTGTATAGTTTAGAACACTCGGGGATTGGGTTTGCAACTTGGAAATCCGACAATACTTTGCCTTTAACCGCATTATGAGGTACAAATAACATGTCATATATACTACGGAAGCATCATAACCTATATTATGAGGCAAGAATTCAATATGATTGGCTTTGTCATAATAACCTGCAGAGGGTTGATTTGGGAGATAACATTCGTGGATTGTTTGGCCAATCACATAATGTAGCATCTTTTGGATTCCTAAGATTAGGGCAAAACATTCCTTCTCCACTGGGTTATACTGGTGCACTACCCCAATCGTCGTTCTGCAGAGGTAATAAATGGCATGTTTATGACCTTCACTGTTCTATTGGGCTAACAGTACTCCCAAATCATGGTCCATATCTCAAAAGTATAGCAGAAAAGGTTTTCCCATAGTAGGGGTAACAAGGACTGGAGGACTTGTGAGGTGTTTCTTAATATCCTCGAAAGCTTGTTGGTAAGCCTCGTCCCATATAAAGGATACTCCTTTTTTCATGAGCTTGGTAAATTGATGACATCGACCAAACAAATTAGTAATGAACCTAAAAAGGTAGGCTAGACTTTTCTGTAATTGTCGCAATTTCCTAAGGTTCTTTGGGATGATTCTCAATAACGATCCTGGATTGATGTGCATCCGATCGACCTTGATGGCACCAATGTACCCAGTGTAGTACAGAGGACAATCATGCTAATTATTCTTCAGCAACACATATCCTCTTGGAAGATCATGATATTTGACATTCATTGGTACGCATTGTGACAATGTAGACAAATCTCCGTTAGTGCAGACTCTGGTGTCATTTTTGTTAGTTAAGAATCTGCTTGCAAAAGATCTTCGCGAAGAGCATCATTTGTTTTCTTCGAAAGCCTTAGTTGCTCGTGAGAGAGAGAGAGAGAGGTGAGCTAAAATATTTATGAGTTGCACTAAAATATCAAAGGTGTTAGGCTCTCCAAGTCCCGCCGAGATATTTTTCTGCGTCGGTTTGTCAAATTATTCAAGTTATCTTTGTCTGCGGCAGGTTGTACTTGCGGACTAATTGTTGGAAGCTCTCATGGTTGTAACTCTGCCCCAGGTAAATGCTTATATATCTTAATGTAGGATTTGTCTGCTCTTCTGGTTCTAGGCTGAGCAATGTCTTTATTGGTTGCAAGGACGTCCTCTTCGCCTTCCGAGCCTGTCATACTATTGACAATAGAGTGATCCGCCTTATCCAAGAGGACAACATTGTAAGATTTTTTTTTCTTCTCTTGCTGATTACTTTTGAACTAGCCCACTACTCGTTTAGGTGAAGATCGGGGTGTACCCACATCACTTCCCCCTTTTCAGTGTTCTGTGGTACCAAATCACAGCTTGGCTGCTTTGGAGGTAGGTTGGCGATCCTTAATTTCGCTGCACGTATATGTAGGAACGAAATCGTAAACCAGAATACTCTAGAGGGGGGTGAATAGAGTAGGCAGCGGAATATTGCTAATTAAAAACTTATTAGCAGTTAGATCACAGATAAAATAATAATCACAAAAGTAAATGACAGAATTTAAAAGTGATCAGAAGGCAAACGCAAACATCGAGATTTATACTGGTTTCCCTCTTATGAGGACTAGTCCAGTCGGAAGAACTCTAGCTTCCAGTTGAATCCACTATTGGAAAATCCTGCAAGTTTTCATACGAAGTCCTTGCAACTTCTACAGACGCGAGCTTTGATACGAAGAACTCGCCCAACTTCAATTGTGAAGAGTTGAATCTTCTATCAAGCCTCTGATTACAATCGCACTTGAAACTTCTAGACCGTACCGCACTGGCAAATCGACTAGAGGATTGTAACTGGCTTGGGATTTGAAAACGAAAGCTTTTAAGAACTCTTTGGAAGAATGTAAGCTTAAGAAGAGAAGAGATTGAAAGTGAATTGGTGTATTAAAATGATCGAAATGTTTCTCTATTTATAGCTTTTGCAAAGACAGAACTCTGACAGAATTCGGGCAGAATTCGGACAGAACTCTTTGTAACAAACCGTAACTGAAGGATGACCAAGTTCAAAAACCCAACGTTCACTAACGTTCCAAATGGCCGAACTCTGGCCGAACTCTGGCCGACTCGGCCCGAGTTCTCCTGGGGTTCTGCGAGTTCATTTTTGGAGAAAATAAATTTTGGCTTTTTGAACAATCCTTCAGAAGCATTTTGTAAAAAGAATGTTTTTCAAAAACGTAGGTCACTTGTAAGAGAATATGATGGTTTTGAAAAACGTTTTAGGATAGCCTATTTGCCATTAAGACTCGGTGTACAATGTATTCCTAGACTCAATAAAATAAAAAATTGTATTACTTAACAGGAAGTACATTCTGAATGGCAAACGGCTTCAGTCTTGAACATTGTTGATATCCATTGTTGAGCAGTGTCCAAAACGTCGTAGGTAAAGATCTGAGTTGACTTGTAATTATATCGAGACAGAGTTTGATCAATTATTAAAATCAGGTTTGACCATGACCAATGGGCCAACAATCTCCCCCATTTTGATAATTGACAAACCTTGCCGATATAACATCTAAGCTTGGAATCAATTCAAAATAGTAACCAAAAAGAAATTGTTCATAACCTGTATTCACAAAAATGTTAGATCCTTATTTCTCCCCCGTTGTCACTTAGCAAAATAATTACAAAAGAGAAAGCTCCCCCGCAATCAATGCATAAGTAACAAACAGTAAAGAAACACAATAAAAATATAGGAATAATCTATACAGGCATGGTATAAACAGTAAAAGAAAACAGATAGTCTAGAGAACACAACACAGGCATGTATTTGTCACAGGCAGTATTTGAGAAAGTATGAAGCAGCAAAAGATAGATAGTGCTACCATAATACTAAAACATATAAAGTGCTGAATAATAGACTAAAATATCAAAACTGAGGCATAATCAAAAACCATGTCCATGAATAGTCACATAATAGAAAAAGTACAAAAAAAAGTACTGATATAATCTTGGAATGTCGGAGCATTTCTAAGTAAACATAAGACAAAAGTAACAGTCTCAATAATCTAACATCTCAAAACTCATCATCATCATCATCAACGTCATCAGCTGCAGCTCCAGCATGTCCAGAAGTCCCAGCGCCAGAAGTGCGAGGAGTGGCGCCAGCGGTAAGATACCAATCATAGGCGTTCCCTGGCTGGAACAGAGAGTGAACTGCCTCGTCGTCAATGCGGTAGCCAGAAACAGAAGGGTCTCGAGGTAGAGAGCTAGCAGAATGACCCGTCTGTGCAAACCTTAGATCGGCGAAGGAGTTGGCAATCGCCTGGAACCGAGTCACATCACGGAACTCGTGTTCCCTAGAGGTCTCAACATAAAAAGACTGCAGATCTAATAAGTGCTGATGGATACCCTCAAATGTCATAGGGTAAGAATGAGGAGGAACAGGTGCTGTGGGAGCAGTGGGAGTAGGTGCAGAAGGAGTAGGTGCAGTAGGTGGAGGAACAGATGTAATGCTGCGACGAGAGAGTTTAAGAAACTTGGGCTCGGGGTCGACAGCACAAGTAGATAAATCAATATCAAATCTCTAAAAAATATGAGGAATAAGCATCGCATAAGATAGGTTGTGGTCTCTCCCGTGACATCTACCCATCATCTGGATGATAGTCTTAGGGGCAGAAAAAGGAATCCCCTTAAGAATATGATAAAGAGAAGAAAGCTCAAGTGCAGTGACATCATCTTCGGAAGTGGATTTTGGATGTAAGGTGGAATAGATGATGCGATGTAATTCGTAGTTAAACAAGTTCAAGTTATTAGCCTTGAACTTTCCAGGAAGAACGCGTGCGGGCGCACAAAGTTCATTCTTGAAACTAACGAGTGTCGTGCCATCGGGGAAATCAAAATCAGTGATGTCATCGAGCGGGACACCTTCGTTTGGGATACCAAGGATTTTTGCTAACGTTTTATCAGTGAATTCGATATCAATTCCTTCGACACGTATCCTCGCTGTAAAAGTGTCTAACACGAAATTACAATAGAATAATCTAATGGCATTAGTGGCAATGGAGAATTGTAAGGTGACAAAATGTTGTAACCCTAATGCCTCCAAATAAGGGCGATGATCCGGAAAGACAGTCCACTTAATCGGTAATCCGGTGTAAATAGTACACATGATAAAATCGGCGTACCACAATAATGCTTGATCAAAAGTTTTAAAATAAAACTCATCCGACGCACCATCGTCCGATTGGACCGGAGAAAAGAGGCAATCCGTATGCGAATCTGAAGACGATGCCTCTTCACTGGCATTGGTCTTCTTCCTCCTGAAGGGATTGAACTTAGGCATTCTTTTCCAAAAAATTTCTACAAACCCTAAGTATTAAAAAGTGGAGGAAAGAAGGGATTATACCTTCCAAGAATTGGATATGTTGTAGAGGATGACGATCTCCGCACAAATCCAAAGGTTTGACGAGAAACTCTACAAGGATTGGAAGAACAGTAATGGAGAAGAACTAGGGTTTCGGAGGGAAGGAGCTGCTGTTATGAGGATGTGGGGAATAATGAAGAAGAAGGAAGCCTCAGGTTGGTGCGGGTATATATAAATACCCAGCCGAACTCTGGCCGAATTCGGACCGAACTCGGGCCAAATTCGCCAAGGGTTGCATGGCTATATATATATATATAAAAATTCAAATGAGGCCACATTCTTTTTTATTAATTAGTTTTAAATGCTAAATTCAAAGTTTAGTAATTTTAAATCTCAAAATAATATAATTAATATTATTTTACAAATTAATATTCTTTACTCAGCATCTGTCTCAGATTAGCTGTAGGAGTACTGTCCCAGCTAACGGAGGTCACCGGGGAACTCTTAAATACCGCTTCGCTTCGATCGTAGTCGTGTAGACAGATAGACTCTTTTTAGGCTTGTCTCGAAAACAGTTTATGAGTATCGAATAAATAATTAATAAAACAAAATTAATTAATATTATTGATTTCTAAAATTCCTAATTCTCGACGTAAATAGTTGAAACGATCTTCCGCTAAAGGTTTTGTGAGTATGTCAGCTAATTGATTCTGTGTGTCTATGTATACAAGGTCTATATCTCCATTTTGTTGATGATCTCTAAGAAAATGATATCGAATCTCGATATGTTTAGTACGAAAATGACATACTGGATTCTTAGTCAAATTAATAGAACTAGTGTTATCACAGAAAATGGGTATGTGTAAAAAATGCAATCCATAGTCTTCTAAGGTTTGTTTCATCCATAAATTTGTGCACAACAACGTCCTGCGGCGATATACTCAGTCTCGGTTGTTGATAATGCAATAGAATTTTTCTTTTTACTAAACCAAGAGACTAAAGCTTTTCCTAGGAAATGACATATGCCACTAGTGCTTTTTCTATCTACTTTGCATCCAGCAAAATCAGCATCAGAATAACCGGTTAGGTCAAACGATATAGTTTTGGGATACCATAAGCCGACAGAAGAAGTGCCTTTAAGGTATCGAAAGATACGCTTAACTGCGCACAGATGTGATTCCTCAGGATTAGCTTGAAAACGTGCACATAAGCAAACACTAAACATAATGTCTGGTCGACTGGTAGTTAAATAAAGTAAGCTACCGATCATACCTCGATACTTACGTATGTCGACAGGTTTGCCTTGTTCATCAATATCAAGCTTGGTTGAAGTCGCTATTGGAGTGCTAAGTGGCTATGCTGCTTCCATGTCTGTCACCCCCATTTCCCGTATTTCGTATTTGTACTCGTAATTTGATTTTTGGCACGTATTTTATTTTCTCGACTTGCGGATTTTGGTTTCTCGTAAATGGGTTTGGACCATGGCTTGGTTTTATTTTGTGGAGTTGGTTTGGTTTGGTTTGGTTCATCATGAGTGGAACATCTTAGCCTATTCTCTACCTCCATTCCATCACAACCACCCTCATTAAAACCTACCAACCTTTTCTCTCTCCTCCATAACTCCATTAATTTTTTACAACTTCTTCCTTCTTCCACACAACTCCCCAACCCATAGGAAAGTGCACCTTGCCATCAAATAAGCACCACTTTTTATTTGTCCATTAACAAGATTAGGCCATAGAGAACAACTTTAGAACTTGACATTTTATGATTTGGAGCTTTCATTTTTCTAGATCTAAGTTTTAACCATTTTTGAAAATCCTTGGTTTTGATCCATTAAACTTTGATTTTTGCATGTTTTGATGCTTCCATGTGGAAGAGAATTTGATTTTACTCAAGTTAGAACTTTAAAAATCTAGATTTGGTTTTGATTTGGCTAAGTTATGAAGATTTGAAGTTTTTGGTGTTCTTGAGGAGTTCATCTCAGCCTTGGTGAAGGCTCTCGGCCAGTGCTCTTTAGCACTTGACCGTTTGCGCACCCCGGCCTGTGCTCTTTAGCGCATGGCCGATTGCGCATAGGCTCAGCCAGTGCTTTGCGCTGCGCTGGATTGCGCTGGCGCAAGCTAGCCATGCGCAAGCCAGCCATGCGCAAAGTAACCCCTGTGCACTCGACCATTGCGCAGTCCCTGCTCTGCGCAGTCTACCCTTGCGCAATCCTTCCTTGCGCAATCCAATTATGCGCAAGGCATCCCCTGTGCCCCTTTAACCCTGTGCTCCTTGACCCCCTGCGCAGTCTACCCTTGCGCAAGGTAACCCTTGCGCAAGACAACTCTTGCGCAGCTCTTCCATGCGTAGTACATACCGTGCACAGCCCAACCCCTGACCTCCTTGCACAACCTACTTGTCTATGATGAATTGTTATTTCTTTAAGCTTGGCTCTTCTATAGTCCTATATATATTGGTATTTTATTAGATATTTTACGTCCATTTTATATCCTTACGCCTTTTGTCACGAACTGATTTTTACTTAATATGTTTGGAATAACTATTGTACATGGCATGGTATGACAAGGAACTAGCATAACACGACAGTGACCCGTAGTGGTGCACTCCTGACATGACCAACCTGACATGATAGTAACCCGTCGTGGCGCACTCCTGATAGTACCCTGACATGATTTATCTTGATAACTTGATAGTGGCCCGTGGCGGCGCACTCCTGACTTGACTTGACTTGTAACTTGTAACTTGACTCGTATAATCAACTTGACACCGTGGGTGTTCCTGCTTGCTTGCTTGTACAATCCACTTGTCTTGTCTTGCATCATGTCTAGGACGTGACTTCCTGAGTACCATGGCCAGGGACTCCCGCTAAATTGGATTAGGCTAATAATTAGATCAAACTAGAACATGGAGAATTCCCAGTCACAGGCAATCTCGTTATCTGGGCGCTTTAATGGACTTGTAGCTTGCCGACGAGTAGAGCACATTTCCAGCACACTGTCATGTGTTGCACCCTCTAAGTCACATAAGGGTACATTTTTCTCCTGGGCAATGTACCCACCTATAACTCTCAACCCGCGGAAGGATAACTGGATAGTCTGCAGGGCTTGGGACTGGGAGTTTCTCACTTGCATCTTGTTAGTAATTAAGGCTTGTGATAACCCTAGTTCGTTAAAGTAGTAAGCCGTAGTAATTGCTTGGCCGCTTGTGAATGCATGATGTCCAGCCTTATCTAAGTCTTGTCTAGCTCCAGTACCTGCTATCTCCTGAGCATGTTTGTTTTTCTTATCTTAACGATAAAGGAGTAGAGACAATGAGCTATTCAGGCGAAGGGTTACAACCCCGGTCCTTGTCTGGTTTAAGGATTGTAACCTGGCTCCCGGAATGGTTCTACGTCCCTAGTCGTTTATCGCTCTGTGTACTTTTATTACTTGTACTTTCCTTTTATTCTTTATGTTCTGATATGCTGGCTTTTGTTCTTATTTGTGGCCTTCTTGTGGCACTTGCTCTTTCTGGGGTTTGACCCAGCTGGTTTTGTGTGGCCAGATTTCGGAGCAGCTCCCGAGGATCTACCAAGCTTCTAGCCCAATGGTGAACACTAGAAGGAACCAGGGCTACGAGTGGGTTTTCCCTTTTTGATTCACCCACTTATATGTAAATTTATTCTTTTGAGGCGTTTGCCGACGAGCACTTGTTAGCTCGATGCACATTTACTTACTGTCTGCCTACGGGCTGTAAACATGATTAACAAATCCTAGGGTTGATCATGTATGACTGAACTCTTGCTAGTTCTATCATTTTGTACGACTAGCTTCATGATCATCCAATATGTAATATTTGGGACGCCTTATATATATATATTTGATGCTCTAATATCTTGTAGCTCTGTTAATTGCTTGAGATTGAGACAATAGGCTTGACCTTAAGAGACTGCTGGCTTGTAGTAAACCCGCATATCTAGACAGCCGTGACCGTATAGTTGAGATGTATTCTATTTCAATATACGTAGCTGGCTATGTCTGCCCCCGTTCTCCAGTATTCTGGTTCTGGGGCGTGACAATGTCGAACTTCTTTAGCATATCCTTTGTGTACTTAGCTTGATTTATGAACGTCCCATTGTTGGTTTGTTTGATTTGCAGTCCGAGAAAGAACTTCAGCACTCCCATCATGCTCATCTCAAACTCATTCTGCATATACTTTGAAAATTCTTGACAAAGAGATTCATCAGTAGATCCAAAGATAATATCATCTACATTGACTTGAATCAAAAGAATATTATTATTCAAAGATTTTATAAACAAAGTAGTGTCAACATTTCTCTTTGAAAAACCGTTATCAAGTAGAAAAGAGCTTAGACGATCGTACCAAGCACGAGGGACTTGTTTCAAACCGTATAAAGCTTTCTTCAACTTGAAAACATATTCAGGAAATTTGAAATCGGTAAAAACCGGGTGGTTGAGCTACATAAACCTTTTCTTTTATAAAACCATTTAAAAATGCACTTTTGACATCCATTTGAAATAACTTAAAATTATGAAAACATACAAATGCACATAACATGCGAATGGATTCTAATCTCGCAAGTGGGGCATAAGTCTCATCGTAGTCGATACCTTCTTCCTGATTGTATCCTTGAGCTACGAGTCGAGCCTTATTACGAGTCATTAAACCATTCTCATTCAGTTTATTTCGGAATACCCATCGAGTGCCAATGACTGGATGATCAATAGGCTTGGGAACAAGTTCCCAAACTTGATTCCGTTCGAATTCGTTTAATTCCTCTTGCATAGAATCTATCCAAAAATTATCACTACATGCTTCATCAATATTTTTGGGTTCAAACTGCGAGACAAAAGCAACACAAGAAGCTATATCTTTATTAGAGGAGCGAGTACTTACACCCTTGGTAATCTCACCAATTACTAAGTCCTTTGGATGACTAGCCAAGAATCTCATCTCTTTTGGTGTAGTCTCAGGATTGCTAGTTTCGGCTTCTTTGCTTGGAGGTTCGTCTGATGCCTGATGTGATGATTCTGTATCTTTGTGTGAAGGTTTTGCAGTGGTTGTACTTGGTGCGATTATGTCTTCATTGTCATCATCGTCTAAGTGTTGATTTAGCTCATCAAACTTGACGTTGATAGATTCTTTAATGATCATGGTTCTTTTTTTGAAGACTCTATATCCTTTGCTCTTTGCTGCATAACCTAAAAATATACCTTCATCGGCCTTTTCATCAAATTTACTCAAATTATCTTTTGTATTAAGAATAAAGCATTTACAACCAAATATTCTAAAATATGAAACTGATGGAATTCTATCAAACCATAACTCAAATGGAGTCTTCTTCGATTTGGGTCGAATTAGAACTCTATTGAGAACAAAACAAGCTGTATTGACAGCTTCAGCCCAGAAATACTTGGGTAGACTAAACTGGTTTAACATTACTCTGGCCATTTCAGATAGAGTTCTGTTCTTACGTTCTACAACTCCATTTTGCTGTGGAGTCCTAGGGCAGGAGAATTCGTGCACAAAATCGTGTGTGTCACAAAATTGCTCAAACTCCGCATTCTCAAATTTGCCTCCATGATCGCTTCTAATACGAGTGATCATGTAACCTTTTTCATTCTATATTTTCTTACAAAAGGCAACAAATTCCGATAATGCATCATTTTTGCGTGTCAGAAAATATACCCACGTGTATCTTGAATAATCATCTACAATTATAAAAGCATATAGCTAACCTCCGAGGCTAGCAACTCTGCTAGGACCAAATAAGTCCATATGTAGCAATTGTAGAGGTCTAGTAGTACATACAGCATTTACTGACTTGAAAGTGGATCGAGTAGCTTTGTTCTTTTCACATTGACTGCATACCAAATCCTTCTTGAATGTAATGTCCGGTAAACCGCGTACTAGCTTCTTCGTGGATAATCTGGAAATAGTATCCATATTTGCTTGACCGAGTCTCATATGCCACAGATGACTCTCATCGCTTTTAGCCATTAAATATCTACCTGAAATGTTAGTACCTTCTAACAAATAGAAAACATATATATTGTCTTCTCTAATACCTTCAAATATAGTACTACCAGTTGAAATATCAATAATAGTACATTTGTCTTTTACGAAGTTAATAACATAACCGTGATCAGCTAAATGGCTTATGCTGAGCAGATTATGTTTTAACTCAGTAACAAGACAAACATCTTTAATCACTGGATAGGGAGCTTTACCAATATCACCAATACCGATTATATACCCTTTTTAAATTGTTGCCGAAGGAGACGTATCCTTCTTTATTCCTCTTCGACAGTGTTGCGAATAATGAAGCGTCACCGGTCATATGCCGTGAGCAACCACTGTCGAGGATCCATTTGCTCTTAGCATGTGAAGGGCGTCCCACCTACAAAACAATTTGCAGATGAAACTCTTGGTACCCATTTCTTGTAGGATCCTGACTGGTTAGTTTTCGGTATCCATGCATAAATATTTAAATCTACTAACTTTCTGATTCTACATGCAGAAGATATATGACCAATGAGGCCACAATAATGACATTTAGCATGTTGAGTGTTGAAAGCTGAGTGGTGTGCATGGTTGGTAGGTTTAGGTTTTCTAGTATAGAAGAAAGCATACCTATTATCCTGTTTGGGCATAACCTTTTTAGGCAAAGGTTTGATAGGGTTAGGTCTGACAGTGTTAGGTTTGGGAATGTTCCAATTTTTCGGTAAGTGACACGTGTTAGGGTAGGAAGCAGCAGTCTCAGGCTGTTTTCCTAACCTAATTTCCAATTTTTTGGAAGTGTCATATAACTTAGTATAGTCAGAAGTGAGTGCTTCCATTCTGACTTGTGCACTTTGAAGACTTTCTTCTCTTTAGAAAGTTCTTCTTTCAGTTGGTCAATAACCTTGTCTTTTTCTTCGGATGACTTGGTAGTCCCGTGTAATAAGAGCTTAATAGAAGAAAGCTCACCAGACTCACTAACATTGTCTTTAACCTCAGCTAGTAGGTCGGTAAGTCTTCCTATTTCACTTTTGTACTCCTTGAGTACCTTTTTAGAGTTCTGATATTTGTTACGCAGTTTCCTGTAATCACTTAATAGTTCACTGAAGGCTTCTCCTAATTGCTCAAAGGTGAAGTCATCCTATGTATCAACTATAGGTTCAGAGAGTACCTGATCGGATGCCATAAAGCATACATTTGCAGCGTCTTCTGATTGTTCATCTTCTGAGTCGCTGGCTTCACTTTCATGCCATATGCTGGTGTTGGCATACTTCTGAGATGTTGATCTCTTCAGGTTCCCTTTCTCGTATCTGTTGCTCTTCTAGCTTGTTGATGAGTTTGTAGGATAGTCCTTCTTCATGTGTCCTTTCTTCTTGCAGCCGTAGCAGACAGCGTCATCTTGATACCAGCTGTTGCCGCCATTGTTCTCTTTTGTCTTCTTCTCATATCTCAAGAATCTTATGAATTTTTTTACAAGGAGTGCTTGATCTTAAGCATCATATTCACTGTTGTCTGAATCATCTTCAGCAGATCTTCTGTGCTGAGCCTTGAAAGCGATCGTCTTCTCCTTTGGTGCAGGCTCTTCGAAGTCTTGTAGCTCTAGTTCATGAGTGAGTAGTGTCACGACCCGGTCCCAATTTCTTGGGTCGAATCGGATCATGCCCAGCCTGCACCGTTGTTGAGACGGCGGCAGTAAGCTGTATCACTCATGCAGGTAATCAACAACACAAATTCTAATTGCCACAACTTTTAATACTAATAATTAAAGATTTGTCCAACACAAAGTTTCAAATACAAACCACAACTGAAATAAAATATTTGTTTTTCCACATAATCATAAACTGGAAATAAATCTAAATAGCAGTCTCCTCATCATCATCCTCTGGTAGAACAGCCGGGTACAGCTCAGGATCATAATAGCTACTAATCAGTAGCTCTGCATCATCAATAGAACCTAAAAATGTTGTCTCCAGTCATGAGGGAGCAAAGTACAATTCATGATAATCCAACAATTGAAATAATAATAGAGTTATGCACTTTTAAATAATTTAAAATAAATAGTTTTCCAGCAGTTAAAACATTGTGATGTGAATAGGCAATGAATATGACCGGATTGGGTTGTACAGTTGTATCCTATTGATACGATATGGATTATCTCCGTGTGTATGAGGGGTAAGCTAACACAGTCATTATACTATTTTGGATGTGGTCATACTCATTACACCACTCCCCCAGTACCCAACAGTTAATCAGTCAATACTCTCAGAGAGAGAGTTCCGTGTTGCATCATGGTTTAAACTTGCAATAAAACGATTACTAAATAATTGTAAACTACCACAAAATGTACTTGTCTTTGTTTATGACTGGTTTGAAGAGTTGGTTCCGGGATAGACAATCAGATTCGTCCTCGAAATCCTACAATTTATAATCTTGACTTAGAATCAAATTGGAAACCATTCTAGGTGTGCTAGTTACAATCTCTAGAATTTTATCCTAATCAAGTTTTATATTGTTACAATTATACTACTGTTACACGATTATCGATACGAATTAAAATTATTAATTTACTAAAGAAAAAGTCAATTTAACATTTATTGGGAAAATTCGCATTTTTTGATTATTTGGCAAAACTTTGTATTTTGTAATATATCTAAAACTAGGTTTTTCTTTAAATGAGAAAAACGTGAATTTTATTTAAATTACAAACTTGTAATTTATTATTACTTTATGTGAGAAAGTTATTTAATTTTCTATATATATAAATAATATTCAATTTTATTATTCTACGTGTTTTACGAACAAAACAACAACCCAAAAATAAAGGAAAAATCAACGCTACACAATACAGGATCGCAGAAAAAAATAGAAAACTGGACTTATGCCCTTACAACACTTTACATAAATTAAATGAATTAAAAAAATTAATTAAATTTGCTGGTGTACTCTGAACGTCGGAAAGCGGTCCATTCAGTAGGCCGAGGCCCTGCACCAAAAATACGATTGGCCAGTAGCTAGCTCTAAATAATAATTACTATTATTAAATATAAAATAAAAGAAAGGGTCTCAAACTTGGTCCAGAAATCATGTTTGCAAATAGCTAATGCCTCAACGTCCGGAACAATGCCGATTTTGTTTGCATTTCGCTAAGGGCCCATTGACCGATACGGTCGTCGCTCGAAAGGTATCCAAAACCAACAAAACCAAATCGAAAAACCTTTTAATAATTCTTTGCAAAGGCCGGTTTTGGAAATAGTATTTTTGAAATCATTTGAGAAAAATTGGGCAGTATCTCCTTTGTAACTGGGATAACCCAATCCTGGGAAAGTGTCAACGCCCAAATTATTTTCAATACAAAAATATTCCCAACACTAAAATCCCATTTATCAAGCCCACGAATAATATCCAAAATCACATAACTTCCAAATCGTAATATTCGGAAAAACCCGAAATACTCTCGGGACCCAAAGAAAACCACAGAAACAAGCTAAGGAAATGTCACATAAACATTTCCGAAAACCTTTCTCGGAAATTCCGAAAACCAACAGAAGAATTATTCACCAATATTTCCAAACCACAGCACAAAAACGTCATGCTAGAACTTCTTCCGAAATGGACTTCGAAAAACCCGAAATCATCTAAGCCGAATCCCGTAATGGGATCGAGGACCGTACCATCATCGACTACTCTAATTGGAGGGACACGGGGACACGAGATATACCTCGGGTTGCTCGGCTAGAGCTCTCAGATGTAATTAGGAAGAAGAAATGGGTCCTGAAAATCTCGAAAGTTGCGGACAGCGGAATCGGGACAGCAATCGACTACGGAAACTCCGAATCTGAACCCGCGAGGTGCTGTGAACAGCGGATTGGGGCACACGGGGTCGGCCGGGTACAGCCACAGGGAGGCCGTGCGGATCGGAACAGTAAGGGGCCGCCCGGGTCGGCTGGCGCGCACGATCGCAGAGAGGCGGCGGCCGGGGTTGGTCGCCGGTAGGCGTCGGCCTCGGGAGGGTGGCGCCGAGCTCGGGGTCGGCCGGGACTCGGGCGTAGGGCACTGTAGGGTCGGAGATCTCGTCGGAGAACGTCGGGCTCGGCTAGGGCTGGGGTTAGGGAAAAAGTTTGGAAGTTTAGAGATGGTGGTGATGGGGCATGGAGGGGATGGAGAGGGTTTTATAGGAGTGGAGGAGAGGAGTTACGGGAGCCGAGGAGTTGTCGGACGTTTGGGAAGGGAAAGGGGCTCGACCACTCGGGAAGTTTCAGAAAGAAAGGTTCGGCCAATGCAACGTTTTAGAAGGAAAATGAAAAGGTTTCATTCTCCAGAAGCCTTAGAAGATTGATATAGAGAAAAAATGAGTTAAAGTATTTTGAGAGTTAGAGTTTAAATAAATGCAAGTTTTAAACAAAAGTTTTAAAAGAGAAATATATTTTTTAAATAATAAGATTAGAATTAAACTTATAATTATAAATTAATGGACCCAAGGATAAAATCGAGTTTGGATCCAATTTTAAAATGGATCGAGATAGGTTCGGGACAAGTTCGGGACGGTCTGGTCCAACCTTCCAAATTCCAGGAATAATAATATTTTCTAAAATATAATTTTCCTAAATTAACAACTAATATTGATTTATGATAACAATTAGCTAATTAGAATATTTAATTAATTTAATCGAAAAATTATGGGTTTTACAACTAGCTTACCCATGAGTACTTCAAGTGTCATGGTAGTGAGGTCGTTTCCTTCAATGATTACAGTAGCCTTTGAAATCCAGTTCTTTGTAAGTGCTCGCAGGAGTTTGCGAATCTTTTTATGGTTACTGTAATCTTTGCCTAGGGAGGACAAAAGATTTACAATATCCAAGAATCTCTCGAACATCTGAGTAACTGTTTCCTTGGGCTTTATTTTGAACGCATCATACTCTTGAGTAAGTCTGCTAACCTTTGATTCTTTGACTTGAGTTGTGCCCTCATGTGTGACTTCAAGAAGTTTCCATACATTATTTGCAGTTGTGCAGATAGATACCCTGTTAAATTTAGTTCTGTCTAAAGCACAAAATAAAGCGTTAATAGCACGTGCGTCAAGACTGGCCTTTTTCTTTTCTTCCTCTGTATATTTGTCATGGGGTTTTTTAACCAAAACACCATCAACATTAATACGAGGTGGCTTTTTATAGCCATCAATAACTACAGGCCATAAGTCAAAATCAAGAGATTTCAGAAAGAAACTCATACGTGTTTTCCAATAAGTGTAGTTTGTGCCATCAAACAATGGAGGTCTGTTTGTGGCTTGGCCTTTACTTGTGAATTTCACAGTTGCCATGTGTAAAGCTGTGATCTATATAAAATTGAATATAACTGCTACTTTATCTTGCTTTATCTGTATAACCAGCTCTAATATACCTCTAGATGGAGAGCCTGCTTATAGAGAACCTGCTCTGATACCAATTGTAGGAACGAAATCGTAAAGCAGAATACTCTAGAGGGGGGTGAATAGAGTAGGCAGCGGAATACTGTTAATTAAAAACTTGTTAGCAGTTAGATCACAGATAAAATAATAATCACAAAAGTAAATGACAGAATTTAAAAGTGATCAGAAGACAAATGCAAACATCGAGATTTATACTGGTTTCCATCTTGTGAGGACTAGTCCAGTCGGAAGAACTCTAGCTTCCAGTTGAATCCACTATTGAAAAATCTCGCAAGTTTTTATACGAAGTCCTTGCAACTTCTACAGACGCGAGCTTTGATATGAAGAACTCGTCCAACTTCAATTGTGAAGAGTTGAATCTTCTATCAAGCCTCTGATTACAATCGCTCTTGAAACTTCTAGACCGTACCGCACTGGCAAATCGACTAGGGGATTGTAACTGGCTTGGGATTTGAAAATGAAAGCTTTTAAGAACTCTTTGGAAGAATGTAAGCTTAAGAAGAGAAGAGATTGAAAGTGAATTGGTGTATTAAAATGATCGAAATGCTTCTCTATTTATAGCTTTTCCAAAGACAGAACTCTGACAGAATTCGGACAGAACTCTTTGTAACAAACCGTAACTGAAGGATGACCGAGTTCAAAAACCCAACGTTCACTAACGTTCCAAATGGCCAAACTCTGGCCGAACTCGGCCCGAGTTCTCCTGGGGTTCTGCCAGTTCATTTTTTGAAAAAATAAATTTTGGCTTTTTGAACAATCCTTCAGAAGCGTTTTGTAAAAAGAATGTTTTTCAAAAACGTAGGTCATTTGTAAGAGAATATGATGGTTTTGAAAAACATTTTAGGATAGCCTATTTGGCAGTACGACTCAGTGTACAATGTATTCCTAGTCTCAATAAAATGAAAAATTATATTGCTTAACAGGAAGTACATTCTGAATGGCAAACGGCTTCAGTCTTGAACATTGTTGATATCCATTGTTGAGCAGTGTCCAAAATGTCGTAGGTAAACATCTGAGTTAACTTGTAATTATATCAAGACTGAGTTTGATCAATTATTAAAATCAGGTTTGACCATGACTAATGGGCCAACAGTATAGGCACTACAGCATCTTACACCTGCACTTGTGGGAAGTCGCCAAATTACAAAGATACCATATTGGCGGTGTCACTACCACATTTCTAGCTTGAGGGTATTTTGGTTATTTTTAAAATTTTAGAATTATTTTGGAATTATTATTATTAATTATATTTATTAGAATTTTTAAGTGATTTTTAGTATATTTGAGTTGGTGCTAGTTTTGACTTTGACTCATATTAACTTAGGAGACTGTCCTAGAGGCTAACCTAGGTCATGACTACTTGGTTAGGTTAAGAAACCCTAGCTTAACCTAAGTTAGTGACATCAAATCCATTAGAATTATTTTGGGAAAATTAGGAATTAATTTGAATAGGAAATGGCTTGTGGTTTCACAAGTCATGACTTGTGACTTAGCCTTGAAGGCCCAACCCAACACTAGTGCAACCTAACCCTAGCCTATTCCAGCCCATGGCCGGCCACTTAGGTCCTCCTTCCCTATTTAATCCCCTCCTAGAAATTAGGGCTAGCCTCCATTAGGAATTATTTTCCAAGTTTGAGAAGAGGTGAGTCTCCATCTTCATTAAATCCTAAAAAATCTATTTCAATTCCTTTTTTACCCAAATCAATTGCATTAGGTTCTAAAATTAGTTTACTTTCTGTTGGTATTGAGTAATTTCAGGAAAGAATTAATTTGAAGGAGTTTGGTGGCTTGAGGAACCACTTTCATTTGGAGATTTTTGAGCCTTTGTAAATCAATAGGTAAATTCTAATATACACCATGTAATTGCTATTTTATTGCATATCAAGGATGCCCTAGGCCTACCCTAGCTGTAGGATTAGCTAACCCTAGGGTTCGAGTCTTATACGTGTCCGTATCGGACACGTATCAGTTCGTGTATGCATGTGTTCGACGAAATGCCCCAAAGGGCATTTCGATCCATTTTCTGAGATGTAATTGAAAATGAATTAGGGTTTTAATCTCGCTTATGTATTTCTAGTGTACTGAGCATTTTTTAGTGTCGTGTCGAGTCCCCACGGACACGGGAACACGCTGTTGCACTCGCGCGTGCACACAGACTTCTTTCCCTGCTACTCGGGGGCCACAACTCACTGGACATGCCACGTGGACACGGGACATTCGACACATGGGTCGGGGCTGACACTGACACGAGGCTCCCCAAGTTTCATGAGTCCTCGTGTCGTGTCGGACACGCTTTCGCGCGTGCACAGTACGTGCACTGTGCGTGTACGAGCTGTAAGTTGTTCAGTGTGTTTATTCCAGTTTTAAATACTTTAATCATGTTATTACTTGCTAATTAGATCCTAATTATAATGTATTATCTCTGTTAAATTAAATTACATGTTAATTTACGTTTAATGTGGAATATTAGATTCGAATATTGGGTTAATGGCGTTTACTGATACCATTACTAATACTTGGGTTTTCCCATTTTTTTTAACTTTTAATTCCTTGTTTTACTTGCTATTTTTCACTGTTATATGTCTCCACATGTTTGGTAGTTTATGTTGGCTAAGTATTCAATTCGAAATGGGTTTTTGGATTTGTGATTAGAAATTTGGCATGTGGGTTCATTTGAGATTGGTTTTGCTTGAGCATGGCTAGTTGTCAATGTGTTTTGGTTTCAAATGTTAAAACCGAGATTTGAATGATCTATTTCTGAATATGTGAGTGTTATCCCCATTCATAGTATTGTGGTCCACTGATTAATGAATGTGGATTCTATGTGATAACAGAAATTGATTTCCTTTCCTCTTCAAAACCTGAGACTGATTTCCAGTTTTCCTTAAACTTTCTGAACTACTCTTCGCTCTAACTGAAACTGTTATGAACTGATTTCCTTTTCTTATATGAACTGTCACTGAGATTGATTCTTTTTCCCTTTTTTTTCGAAATGACTATGGGAATGGTTCCTTTAACTGAGTTTTCACTCTTAAACCTGATTGTTCACTGAGCTGTAAAACCTGAGTTGAATGTTTATATTCCTGAACTGATTTTCCTTTTTATGAGTTGACTTGATCCCCATACATTGTAATATATTCACTGAATTCCTGAATCCAGGATACATGGTTGTCTTCACTGTTTTTCAATGCAATACACAAGTGTATTTCCTGTTTTCTTTGACACTGTCCACATATCATTACACACACTCATGTATGTCACACACTCACACCCTAACACTCATTATACACTGTTTTAAAACACACACACACATGTACACCACATCCCCTTTCCTATTCTCTAAATGTATGTATATATATTTTAGATATATAAATAGGTGTCTTGTATAATATATCAATATGTTGTACTATTATATATATATATATAATATAATGTATGGTGATATGTATATAGTTAGCCTATATGTGTATTTCTATATTAGATATAATATATCAATATGTGTGTTATTTTAGGTATATATTATTGGCATGTGATCATGTGATTATGGGTTGGTTTTAGGTATGGTATTGCCTAATAGCCTATGGCCTAGTCTCTTAGCCTATGGGTGTATCTGTGTGTCAGTTTAGAGTCTAGTTAGACTTGTGTGGTCTTGTTAGACCCAGAATAGACTAGTTTGACAAGTATAGACTAGTTGACTTAGGTTTGACTTGGTTGACCTAGTTTGACTTCTAAGGTTGACCAGAGTTGACCAAGAGTTGACTTTGGTCTAGATTGACCTAGATTCATGTAGAACACATTGTAGTGCATCTTATTACCATTCTGGACTTGTTGTGACTTGTACTGTTCTAAATAGGAGCCAGACACCACTCCTCGGACAGTACTTTCATCTTGGACATTCAGATAGCAGGCGAGTACATTCTCCGATCTTTTCATACCTGTCTGGACTATATTATTGCTCTAGATTACTCTACATGATGCTGACACGTATCTTCACGGATTAGTACTATATGGATCCCTTCCTGAGATGTTATCCCTCAATGGGTGCATCGGGTAGTTCATATTCATATACTTTATCATGTGCATCAGGTACTCCTTGTACTCGTACTAGTTCATGTTTTTACATGTTCTCATGTGCTTTCATGTGCCTCATGTACTACTCATTACATCTTAGCTGTATTCATATGCCTATAACGTAACTTGAATGGATCCTTGTGTATTGATTGGGGCGGGGTGAGTAGAATTGGTTATGTGATCATTATCCCCAGTAGCTGTATTCATGTGCCTCTTAGTTGTATTCATGTGCCCCTAAGCCGTTTATATAACCATATTGTACTCTAAATCACTTAGCCACTTACAGTCTCTACTTATCATGTATTTACTTTCAGTTAAAAATATCTCATATTTACTCGTACTTCCTTTTCAACACTTCCTGTATTTTACTCTATTGCATGATTTATACTCCTAACCTGTTATGAACTGTTGAGAGATATGTGCTCGTTCCCTTCCTGATTGGACTTGTTGAAAATTTTACAGAGGACGAGGAGGAGGCCTGCTTAGACACTTTCTATGGGACAGCCTTAGAGAACACTTACGATCCGGACTTCCAGTCGGATCCCTTAGCAGTAGAGACTGTTGCTCCATAGATGTCTTTATCTTATTTTATAGTATTTGGAGTTGAGTTGTATATATTTGGATCTGTATTATGTCTGGATGTTAGTGGAGTTTATCTAGACACTTAGCTTCTTTCTATTGTATTTCCTATGGTTTGGATCTTGCATTCTTTTATATCATTCCATCTTTATCCTGTTCTACCTTAGCTGTGATTGAGATATATTCTGTTATGTCACCCCCATTCGGGGAGTATAACTGTTTATTACCTTAAACTGTTAGATGTTGTGACCTAGGACAGCGTTCTACCGTCGACACTGCGGCATAGGCTGGACGTACCCATGTCTCGTGCCCTTACTCTAGGGTGCGGGTCATGACATATTTTTAGTGGTGGCCCATGCAGGTCTAGGTTAGAAGTGTAGTGGTATTCGAACTAGAATATCACTGCAGCCTGCAGTAGGAATTAGTATATCTTTTGAAGGTACTCAATCATACTAGGAAAACTCCTTATCAGATTCCGTATATCTACTTTTGCTGCTTATTGCCTTCCTTAGAATTTTAAACTGTCCTCCTTTGATATTTCGATTCATTCTCAGTAATTGTTTTTTGTTTGATCTATGTCTCCAGGATGGTTGAGACGAGATCGCATCGCCCTGGACTGGGAGACGCTGGAGAGGGGTCTAGCACCTCTCGACCTCAGCAGCAGCCAGCTCCCGGTGCCACAGGGCCAGTGCAGCCCTCAGGAGTCGGTGTTTCTGCCACTTTTGGAGGAGCACCTCCACCAGTCAGGAGGCCGAGCGTTGTGATTCCTGAGACCCTTCCACCGCAGCTGCCTCCGCCTGCGGTGTTGGTAGATGCTGCACATCTCTTCTCCTTCGTGGAGAGGATTCTGGAGTCCTACCAGCAGCAGCAGACGAGGCAGACTGCAGATTTCCGTTAGGGGATCGATGAGGCACACCAGTTGGTTCGCACTACAGTTGAGATGATTACAGCTCAGGGGACCCAGCAGCAGCCCCGTCGGAGGGAAAAGGACATACAGAACTTCCAGAAGATGCATCCTCGGGAGTTCTTCGGCACAGAGGGCATCCATATTACAGACGACTGGATAGAGCATATTGAGGAGATCTTTCGACTGGCGGAGATACCAGATCGACTCCAGATCGAGGCGGCGGGCAGTCAGATGCAGGACTTAGCCCGTACGTGGTATCAGACAGATCCCAGGGTGGAAGTTGAAGGCCAGACTTGGGCCCAGTTCAAGGAGCTGTTTAAGGAGCAGTTCTTTCCTGGTGTGGCCTTGGGAGGTATCGAGGCACAGTTCGAGGGTCTAGTTCAGGGGAACCAGACGGTAGCTGAGTATGCCGGGGAGTTCTGCAGATTGGCCCGGTTTATAGATGACTTGACCAAGAAGACGAAGGCGAGGAAGTTTCGTCGGGGCTTGATTAGAGAGGTTCGGTCGCTGACTAAGAGCGACCGGAACGCTATATTTGCTGAGATATTTTCTGGGGCTATGGCGGCGGAAGACGACCTAAGGTTGAAGCAGAAGAGAGGTCGTGACTTTCAGGGTGGCAGCAGCAGTCAGGGGCAGGCCAAAAGGCCTCACTTCCAGCAGCACTTTCAGCAGCAGAGGCCAGCTCAGCAGTATCAGTAGCAGGGTAGTGCACCTTTTCAGCAGGTGCAGCAGCAGCAGAGGCACCAGCAGCAGGTACCCCATCAGTAGCAGGTAGTTGTTTGTGCCTTCTGCAAGAAGTCGGGGCATATAATCCATGAGTGCAGGAAAAAGCTAGGCAAGTGCCTACTTTGTGGTGCGGGAGATCACCAGTTGAGGGGTTGCCCTGGGGCTTTTGGACGAAGAGCTCAGGGAGGTGGAGCCAAGGCTCCAGCAGGCCAGCAGAGGAGGCCACTACAGACCCAGCAACAGAGGTTCCAGCAGCACCAGCAGCAGACATGAGGTGGACAGCAGGGGCGAGCTTTTTCTATGGCAGCTGAGGATACAGAGGCCATCGGAGGGCTGATAGCAGGTTCGGTTCTTCTCAACACCCTTCCAGCATTTGTACTCTTTGATTTCAGGACTTTCCACAGCTTTGTGTCAGTATCGTATGCTATTAGACACAGTCTGGTTTCTGAACCATTGCCTAGGACCTGCAAGATCACGACCGGGGGTGGGGTCATCCTCGTGAGTGATGTTTGTAGAGGGCGGAACGTTATATTGGGAGGCCGAGAGTTGGGAGTGAGTTTACTCGTTATGCCATTACCGAACTATGATATTGTATTAGGTATGGACTGGTTGAGTAGACACCACGCTCGTATTGATTGTCGAGGGGGTAGAGTTTTGTTTGGGGTGCCAGGAGAACCAGAGTTTGAGTACAACCGGCGGCAGGCAGAGCAGTACGGCGGAGTCTTCTGTGGAGCTTCAGTTGAGGAGCAGGTGGCTCTGCATCCCTTGATCACAGAGTTTATGGACGTATTTCTAGAGGAGTTGCCAGGGCTTCTACCGGACAGGGATGTAGAGTTCTCGATAGACTTGGTTCCCGGCGCGGAATAAATTTTCCAGCATGTCTATCGAGTGAACAACAGTGAATTGGTGGAGCTGAAGAAGCAGGTGGATGAGCTGCAGGACAAGGGCTTCATCTGATCGAGTTCTTCACCTTGGGGTGCACCGGTACTTTTTGTACCCAAGAAGTATGGGTCGGCACGGATGTGTATCGACTACAGTGCACTTAACAACCAGACGATCAAGAACAGATACCCACTGCCACGGATCGATGATCTCTTTGATTAGTTGAGCAGAGCTCGGGTGTTCTCCAAGATTGATTTGAGGTCAGGTTATCACCAGGTGAAGGTGAAGAGGGAGGATATTCCTAAGACCGCTTTCAGGACGCGGTACGGGCAGTTTGAGTTTTTGGTTATGCCGTTCGGGATGAATAATGTACCAGCAGTGTTTATGAACCTTATGAACAAGGTGTTCCACCAGTACTTGGACAAGTTAGTGGTGGTATTCATTGATAATATCCTGGTGTATTCCAAGACAGAGGAAGAGCACGAGGAGCACTTGAGAGTTGTGCTGGAGACACTCAGGAGGGAGAGATTGTACGGCAAGCTCCCAAAGTGTGAGTTCTTTCTAGACAGGGTTGACTTATTGGGTCATGTGGTGACTGGAGATGGTACCTCAGTGGACCCGAAGAAGATCACAGCAGTTGAGGCTTGGGCAGCGCCAACTTCAGTGGCAGAGATCAGGAGTTTTCTGGGGCTGGTAGGATATTATAGGAGATTTGTACAGGATTTCTCCCAGGTTACAGAGCCGTTGACACGGTTGACCCGGAAGGATACTGAGTTTGTTTGGTCAGAGGAGTATCAGGCAGCTTTTGATGAGTTGAAGAAGCGTCTTACGACAGCTCCGATTCTGACATTGCCTTCAGGATCGGGTGGATTCACTATTTATAGTGATGCTTCAGGGAAGGGCTGGGTTGTGTCTTGCAGCAGCATGAAAAGGTGATTGCCTATGCTTCCAGGCAATTATGTCCCCATGAGAAGAACTACCCTACCCATGACCTGGAGCTGGCAGCGGTAATTTTTGCTTTGAAGTTGTGGAAGCACTATCTGTATGGCGAGAGGGTGGATATTTTCACAGATCACAAGAGCTTAAAGTATGTGTTTACACAGAAAGAGCTCAACATGAGACAGCACAGATGGCTGGAGTTGATGAAGGACTTTGACATCTCACTTCAGTATCACCCAGGGAAGGCCACGTGGTTGCCGATGTCTTGAGTAGGTATCCGACAGCCATGTGTTTGACTATGGATCGGTACTTGCTTGCAGACTTGGAGAGCCTTAGGATTGAGGTGATTGTGCCCGGAGTGAAGATGCAGTTATGGGGCCTTCAGATACAGTCGAACTTGATGGAGAGGGTCAAGGCGACGTAGTTCGAGGATGTGGCTCTGCGGTGTATCCGAGAACAGGTTCATGCAGGGTTGGTGGATGGCGAGTTTTCACTTACAGAGGATGGTGCCTTGAGGCACAGATCCAGGTTATGTGTGCCTAGCGGGGAGCTCAGAGAGCAGATCATACAGGAGGCTCACAGATCGCAGTACTCTATACATCCTGGTGCCAACAAGATGTACAGGGATCTGCGATAGCTTTTCTGGTGGTACGGGATGAAGCGAGAGGTAGCTCGCTTCGTAGCTAGATGCTTGGTCTGTCAGCAGGTCAAGGCAGAGAGGCAGAGGCCCGGAGGATTATTGCAGCCGTTGCCCATTCCAGAGTGGAAGTGGAAACATATCACCATAGATTTTGTATCTTGGTTGTCGTGTACACTAGGAGGGAAAGACGCAATTTGGGTCATCGTTGACAGGTTGACCAAATTCGCCCACTTCTTGCCATTCAAGGTGGGTACGTCTACAGAGAGGCTTGCGGAGTTGTATATGAGAAAGATTGTCAGGATTCACGGAGTTCCCGTTAGCATTGTCTCAGATCGGGATAGTCGCTTTACTTCTCATTTCTGGAGGAGTCCGTAGACTAGTTTGGGCACTCAGCTCAAGTTTAGTACTGCATACCACCCCCAGACGGACGGACAGTCAGAGAGGACTATTCAGACGCTTGAGGATATGCTGCGGACGTGCGTCCTGGATTTTGTAGGTTCCTGGGAGGATCATCTACATTTGGTGGAGTTTGCTTACAACAACAGTTATCAGGCCAGCATTGAGATGTCACCGTTTGAGGCTCTGTGCGGGCGTAGGTGTCGTACACCCTTATCTTGGGATGATGTTGGAGAACGAGCTTTACTGGGACCAGAGATGGTTGTTGACATAGCCGAGAAGGTGAAGCTCATCAGGGACAGACTTTGCATGGTGCAGGACAGACATCGGCACTGGGCCGATAGCCACCGGAGGCCGTTGGAGTTTGAGGTACAGATTTAGAAATAGGATTAGAAGTAGGTTTTATTTTGTTTTGTTTGATTGATCGTGTTTGATTTTTAGTAACTTGAGACCTTGCTTGTGATTAGGTTGGAGACATAGTTTTTCTACGGATATCTCTAACTCGTGGTACGATACGTTTTGGTGGAGGTAGGAAGCTTAGCCCGCGCTTCATCGGCCCTTTTGTTATCAGCAGAAGAGTCGGTGACGTGGCATACAGGCTAGACTTGCCACCTACACTAGTGGGAGTTCACAACGTATTCCACGTATCACAGTTGAGACGGTACGTGGCTGACCCCAGCTATGTGCTCGATCATTCGGAAATTGAGGTTGGACCTACTCACAGTTATCCAGAGCAGTTTGTGGAGATTCTGGATCGCCGGGAGAAGGTACTGAGGAACCAGGTGATACCCTTGGTATGCGTCGCATGGAGGCATCATTCTCCAGGAGAGTCTATCTGGGAGCGGGAGGATGAGATGCGCGAGCGGTACCCCTATCTTTTTGGACCTTGAGGTATACTTTTCTATCCTTCTCAGCAGTTAGTTTCGCCTTTAATTTCGAGGACGAAATTATTTTAAGGGGGATAGATTTGTCACTACCACATTTCTAGCTTGAGAGTATTTTGGTCACTTTTAAAATTTTAAAATTATTTTGGAATTATTATTATTAATTATATTTATTAGAATTTTTAAGTAATTTTTAGTATATTTGAGTTGGTGCTAGTTTTGACTTTGACTCATGTTGACTTAGGAGACTGTCCTAGAGGCTAACCTAGGCCATGACTACTTGTTTAGGTTAAGAAACCCTAGCTTGACCTAAATTAGTGACATCAAATCCATTAGAATTATTTTGGGGAAATTAGGAATTAATTTGAATAGGAAATGGCTTGTGGTTTCACAAGTCATGACTTGTGACTTAGCCTTGAAGGCCCAACCCAATACTAGTGCAACCTAACCCTAAACCATTCCAGCCCATGGCCGGCCACTTAGGTCCTCCTTCCCTATTTAATCCCCTCCTAGAAATTAGGGCTAGCCTCCATTAGGAATTATTTTCCAAGTTTGAGAAGAGGTGAGTCTCCATCTTCATTAAATTCTAGAAAATCTATTTCAATTCCTTTTCCACCCAAATCAATTGCATTAGGTTCTAAAATTAGTTTACTTGCTGTTGGTATTGAGTAATTTCAGGAAAGAATCAATTTGAAGGAGTTTGGTGGCTTGAGGAACCACTTTCATTTGGGGATTTTTGAGCCTTTGCACATCAATAGGTAAATTATAATATACACCATGTAATTGTTGTTTTATTGCATATTAAGGATGACCTAGGCCTACCCTAGCGGTAGGACTAGCTAGCCCTAGGGTTCGAGTCCTATACGTGTCCGTATCGGACACGTATCAGTTCGTGTATGCATGTGTTCGACGAAATACCCCAAAGGGCATTTCGATCCATTTTCTGAGATGTAATTGAATAGAAATTAGGGTTTTAATCTCGCTTATGTGTTTCTAGTGTACTGAGCATGTTTTGGTGTCGTGTCGAGTCCCCACGGACACGGGAACATGCTGTTGCACTCGCGCACGCACATAGACTTCGTCCCCTGCTACTCGGGGGCCACAACTCACTGGACACGCCACGTGGACACAGGAAATTTGACACATGGGTTGGGGCTGACACTGACACGAGGCTCCCCAAGTTTCATGAGTCCTCGTGTCGTGTCGGACACGCTTTCGCGCGTGCACAGTGCGTGCACTGTGCGTGTACGAGCTGTAAGTTATTCAGTGTGTTTATTCCAGTTTTAAATGCTTTAAATCATGTTATTACTTGCTAATTAGATCCTAATTATAGTGTATTATCTCTGTTAAATTAAATTACATGTTAATTTAGGTTTAATGTGGAATATTGGATTCGAACATTGGGTTAATGGCATTCACCGATACCATTATTGATACTTAGGTTTTCCCATTTTTCCTAACTTTTAATTCCTTGTTTTACTTGCTGTTTTTTACTGTTAAATGTCTCCACATGTTTGGTAGTTCATATTGGCTAAGTATTCAATTCGAAATGGGCTTTTAGATTTGTGATTAGAAATTTGGCATGTGGGTTCAATTGAGATTGGTTTTGTTTGAGCATGGCTAGTTGTCAATGTGTTTTGGTTTCAAATGTTAAAACTGAGATTTGAATGATCTATTTCTAAATATGTGAGTGTTATCCCCATTCATAGTATTGTGGTCCACTGACTAATGAATGTGGATTCTATGTGATAACAGAAATTGATTTCCTTTCCTCTTCAAACCCTGAGACTGATTTCTTGTTTTCCTTAAACTTCCTGAACTAATCTTCCCTCTAACTGAAACTGTTATGAACTGATTTCCTTTTCTTATATGAACTGTCACTGAGATTGATTCCCTTTTCCTTTTTTTCGAAATGACTATGGGAATGGTTCCTTTAACTGAGTTTTCACTCTTAAACCTGATTGTTCACTGAGCTGTAAAACCTGAGTTGAATGTCTATATTCCTGAACTGATTTTCCTTTTTATGAGTTCACTTGATCCCCATACATTGTAATATATTTACTGAATTCCTGAATCCAGGATACATGGTTGTCTTCACTGTTTTTTAATGCAATACACAAGTGTATTTCCTATTTTCTTTGACACTGTCCACATATCATTTGATACACTCATGTATGTCACACACTCACACCCTAACACTCATTATATACTGTTTTAAAACACACACACACATGTATACCAAATCCCCTTTCCTATTCTCTACATATATGTATATATATTTTAGATATATAAATAGGTGTCCTGTATAATATATCAATGTGTTGTACTATTATATATATATAATATATAATGTCTGGTGATATGTATATAGTTAGCCTATATGTGTATTTCTATATTAGATATAATATATCAATATGTGTGTTATTTTAAGTATATATTATTGGCATGTGATCATGTGATTATGGGTTGGTTTTAGGCATGGTATTGCCTAATAGCCTATGGCCTAGTCTCTTAGCCTATGGGTGTATCTGTGTGTCAGTTTAGAGTCTAGGTAGACTTGTGTGGTCTTGTTAGACCCAGAATAGACTAGTTTGACTAGTATAGACTAGTTGACTTAGGTTTGACTTGGTTGACCTAGTTTGACTTCTAAGGTTGACCAGAGTTGACCAAGAGTTGACTTTGGTCTAGATTGACCTAGATTCATGTAGAACACATTGTAGTGCATCTTATTACCATTCTGGACTTGTTGTGACTTGTACTATTTTAAATAGGAGCCAGACACCACTCCTCGGACAGTACTTTCATCTTGGACATTCAGATAGCAGGCGAGTACATTCTTTCATCTTTTCATACCTGTCTGGACTATATTATTGCTCTAGATTACTCTACATGATGCTGACACTTATCTTCACGGATTAGTACTATATAGATCCCTTCCTGAGATGTTATCCCTCTATGGGTGCATCGGGTAGTTCATGTTCATGTACTTTATCATGTGCATCAGGTACTCCTTGTACTCGTACTAGTTCATATTTTTACATGTTCTCATGTGCTTTCATGTGCCTCATGTACTACTCTTTATATGAGTGCACATATCTTAGCTGTATTCATGTGCCTATAACGTAACTTGAATGGATCCTTGTGTATTGATTGGGGCGGGATGAGTAGAATTGGTTATGTGATCATTATCCCCAGTAGCTGTATTCATGTGCCTCTTAGTTGTATTCATGTGCCCCTAAGCCGTTTACATAACCATATTGTACTCTAAATCACTTAGCCACTTACAGTCTCTACTTATCATGTATTTACTTTCAGTTAAAAATATCTCATGTTTACTCGTACTTCCTTTTCAACACTTCCTGTATTTTACTCTATTGCATGATTTATACTCCTAACCTGTTATGAACTGTTGAGAGATATGTGCTCGTTCCATTCCTGATTGGACTAGTTGAAAATTTTACAGAGGACGAGGAGGAGGCCTGCTTAGACACTTTCTATGGGACAGCCTTAGAGAACACTTGCGATCCGGACTTCCAGTCGGATTCCTTAGCAGTAGAGACTGTTGCTCCATAGATGTCTTTATCTTATTTTATAGTAGTTGGAGTTGAGTTGTATATATTTGGATCTGTATTATGTCTGGATGTTAGTGGAGTTTATCTAGACACTTAGCTTCTCTCTATTGTATTTCCTATGGTTTGGATCTTGCATTCTTTTATATTATTCCATCTTTATCCTATTCTACCTTAGCTGTGATTGAGATATATTCTGTTATGTCACCCCCATTCGGGGAGTATAACTGTTTATTACCTTAAACTGTTAGATGTTGTGACCTATGACAGCGTTCTACCGCCGACACTGCGGCGTAGGCTGGATGTACCCATGTCTCGTGCCCTTACTCTAGGGTGCGGGTCATGACACATTTTGAATGGTGGCCCATGCAGGTCTAGGTTAGATGTGTAGTGGTATTCGAACTAGAATATCACTGCAGCCTGCAGTAGGAATTAGTATATCTTTTGAAGGTACTCAATCACACTAGAAAAACTCCTTATCAGATTCCGTATATCTACTTTTGCTGCTTATTGTCTTCCTTAGAATTTTAAACTGTCCTCCTTTGATATTTTGATTCATTCTCATTAATTGTTTCTTGTTTGATCTATGTCTCCAGGATGGTTGAGACGAGACCGCATCGCCCTGGACTGGGAGACGCTGGAGAGGGGTCTAGCACCTCTCGACCTCAGCAGCAGCCAGCTCCCGGTGCCACAGGGCCAGTGCAGCCCTCAGGAGTCGGTGTTTCTACCACTTTTGGAGGAGCACCTCCACCAGTCAGGAGGCCGAGCGTTGTGATTCCTGAGATCCTTCCACCGCAGCCGCCTCCGCCTGCGGTGTTGGTAGATGCTGTACATCTCTTCTCCTTCGTGGAGAGGATTCTGGAGTCCCACCAGCAGCAGCAGACGAGGCAGACTGCAGATTTTCGTCAGGGGATCGATGAGGCACACCAGTTGGTTCGTACTACAGTTGAGATAATTATAGCTCAGGAGACCCAGCAGCAGCCCCGTCGGAGGGAAAAGGACATACAGAACTTCCAGAAGATGCATCCTCGGGAGTTCTTCGGCACAGAGGGCATCCATATTACAGATGACTGGATAGAGCATATCGAGGAGATCTTCCGACTGACGGAGATACCAGATCGACTCCAGATCGAGGCGGCGGGCAGTCAGATACAGGACTTAGCCCGTGCGTGGAATCAGACAGATCCCAGGGTGGGAGTTAAGGGCCAGACTTGGTTCCAGTTCAAGGAGCTGTTTAAGGAGCAGTTCTTTCCTGATGTGGCCTTAGGAGGTATCGAGGCACAGTTCGAGGGTCTGATTCAGGGGAACCAGACGGTAGCTGAGTATGCCGGGGAGTTCTGCAGATTGGCCCGGTATATAGCTGACTTGACCGAGAAGACGAAGGCGAGGAAGTTTTGCCGGGGCTTGATTAGAGAGGTTCGGTCGCTGACTAAGAGCGACCGGAATGCTACATTTGCTGAGATATTTTCTTTGGCTATGGCGGCGAAAGACGACCTAAGGATGAAGCAGAAGAGGGGTCGTAACTTTCAGGGTGGCAGCAGCAGTCAGGGGCAGGCCAAGAGACCTCACTTCCAGCAGCACTTTCAGCAGCAGAGGCCAGCTCAGCAGTATCAGCAGCAGGGTCGTGCACCTTTTCAGCAGGTGCAGCAGCAGCAGAGGCACCAGCAGCAAGTACCCCGTCAGTAGCAGGTAGTCGTTTATGCCTTCTACAAGAAGTCAGGGCATATGATCCATGAGTACAGGAAAAAGCTAGACAAGTGCCTACTTTGTGGTACGGGAGATCACCAGTTGAGGGATTGCCCTGGGGCTTTTAGGCGAGGAGCTCAGGAAGGTAGAGCCAAGGCTCCAGCAGGCCAGCAGAGGGGGCCACTACAGACCCAGCAGCAGAGGTTCCAGCAGCACCAGCAGCAGACACGAGGTGGACAGCAGGGGCGAGCTTTTTCCATGGCAGTTGAGGATGCAGAGGCCATCGGAGGGCTGATAGCAGGTTCAGTTCTTCTCGACACCCTTCCAGCATTTGTACTCTTTGATTTTAGGACTTCCCACAGCTTTGTGTCAGTATCGTATGCTATTAGACACAGTCTGGTTTCTGAACCATTGCCTAGGACCTGCAAGATCACGACCGGGGGTAGGGTCATCCTCGTGAGTGATGTTTGTAGAGGGCGGAGCGTCATATTAGGAGGTCGAGAGTTGGGAGTGAGTTTACTCGTCATGCCATTACCGAACTACGATATTGTATTAGGTATGGACTGGCTGAGTAGACACCACGCTCGTATTGATTGTCGAGGGGGTAGAGTTTTGTTTGGGGCGCCAGGAGAACCAGAGTTTGAGTACACCCGGCGGCAGGCAGAGCAGGACGGCGGAGTCTTCTGTGGAGCTTCAGTTGAGGAGCAGGTGGCTCTGCATCCCTTGATCGCAGAGTTTATGGACGTATTTTTAGAGGAGTTGCCAGGGCTTCCACCGGACAGGGATGTAGAGTTCTCGATAGACTTGGTTCCTGGCGCAGAACAAATTTCCCAGCATGTCTATCGAGTGAACAACAGTGAATTGGTGGAGCTGAAGAAGCAGGTGGATGAGCTGCAGGACAAAGGCTTCATCTGATCGAGTTTTTCACCTTGGGGTGCACCGGTACTTTTCGTACCCAAGAAGGATGGGTCGGCACGGATGTGTATCGACTACAGGGCACTTAACAACCTGACGATTAAGAACAGATACCCACTGCCGCGGATCGATGATCTCTTTGATCAGTTGAGCGGAGCTCGGGTGTTCTCCAAGATTGATTTGAGGTCAGGTTATCACCAGAAGAAGGTGAAGAGGGAGGATATTCCTAAGACCGCTTTCAGGACGCGGTACGGGCAATTTGAGTTTTTGGTTATGCCGTTTGGGCTGAATAATGCACTAGCAGTGTTTATGAACCTTATGAACAAGGTGTTCCAGCAGTACTTGGACAAGTTCGTGGTGGTATTCATTGATGATATCCTGGTGTATTCCAAGATAGAGGAAGAGCACGAGGAGCACTTGAGAGTGGTGCTGGAGACACTCAGGAGGGAGAGATTATACGGCAAGCTCTCAAAGTACGAGTTCTTTCTAGACAGGGTTGACTTCTTGGGTCATGTGGTGACTGGAGATGGTATCCCAGTGGACCCGAAGAAGATCACAGCAGCTAAGGCTTGGGCAGCGCCGACTTCAGTGGCAGAGATCAGGAGTTTTCTGGGGTTGGCAGGATATTATAGAAGATTTGTGCAGGATTTCTCCCGGGTTGCAGAGCCGTTGACACGGTTGACCGTGAAGGATACTGAGTTTGTTGGTCAGAGGAGTGTCAGGCAGCTTTTGATGAGTTGAAGAAGCGGCTTACGACAGCTCCGATTCTGACATTGCCTTCAGGATCGGGTGGATTCACTATTTATAGTGATGCTTAAGGGAAGGGGCTGGGTTGTGTCTTGCAGCAGCATGGAAAGGTGATTGCCTATGCTTTCAGGCAATTATGTCCCCATGAGAAGAACTATCCTACCCATGACCTGGAGCTGACAGCGGTGATTTTTGCTTTAAAGTTGTGGAAGCACTATCTGTATGGCGAGAGGGTGGATATTTTCACAGATCACAAGAGCTTGAAGTATGTGTTTACACAGAAAGAGCTCAACATGAGGCAGCGCAGATGGCTGGAGTTGATGAAAGATTTTGACATATCACTTCAGTATCACCCAGGGAAGGCTATGTGGTTGCCGATGCCTTGAGTAGGTATCCGACAGCCATGTGTTTGACTATGGATCGGCACTTGCTTGCAGACTTGGAGAGCCTTGGGATTGAGGTGATTGTGCCCGGAGTGAAGATGCAGTTATGGGGCCTTCAGATATAGTTGGACTTGATGGAGAGGGTCAAGGCGACGCAGTTCGAGGATGTGGCTCTGCGGTGTATCCGAGAACAGGTTCGTACAGGGTTGGTGGATGGCGAGTTTTCACTTACAGAGGATGGTGCCTTGAGGCACGGTTCCAGGTTATGTGTGCCTAGTGGGAAGCTCAGAGAGCAGATCATACAGGAGGCTCTCAGATCGCAGTAATCTATACATCCTGGTGCCAACAAGATGTACAGGGATCTGCGAGAGCTTTTCTGGTGGTATGGGATGAAGCGAGAGGTAGCTCGCTTCGTAGCTAGATGCTTGGTCTGTCAGCAGGTCAAGGCAGAGAGGCAGTGGCCCGGAGGATTATTGCAGCCGTTGCCCATTCTAGAGTGGAAGTGGAAACATATCACCATAGATTTTGTATCTGGGTTGCCGTATACACTAGGAGGGAAAGACGCGATTTGGGTCATCGTTGACAGGTTGACCAAATCGGCCCACTTCTTGCCATTCAAGGTGGGTACGTCTACAGAGAGGCTTGCGGAGTTGTATATGAGGAAGATAGTCAGGATTCACGGAGTTTCCGTCAGCATTGTCTCAGATCGGGATAGTCGCTTTACTTCTCATTTCTGGAGGAGTCTGCAGACTAGTTTGGGCACTCAACTCAAGTTTAATACTGCATACCACCCCAGACGGACGGACTGTCAGAGAGGACTATTCAGACGCTTGAGGATATGTTGTGGACGTGCGTCCTGGATTTTGAAGGTTCCTGGGAGGATCATCTATATTTGGTGGAGTTTGCTTACAACAACAGTTATCAGGCCAGCATTGAGATGTCACCGTTTGAGGCTCTGTACGGGGGTAGGTGTCGTACACCCTTATCTTGGGATGATGTTAGAGAGCGAGCTTTACTGGAACCAGAGATGGTTGTTGACGTAGCCGAGAAGGTGAAGCTCATCAGGGACAGACTTCGTATGGTGCAGGACAGACATCGGCACTGGGCCGATAGCCACCGGAGGCCGTTGGAGTTTGAGGTACAGATTTAGAAATAGGATTAGAAGTAGGTTTTATTTTGTTTTGTTTGATTGATCGTGTTTGATTTTTAGTAACTTGAGACCTTGCTTGTGATTAGGTTGGAGACATGGTTTTTCTACGGATATCTCCAACTCGTGGTACGATACGTTTTGGTGGAGGTGGGAAGCTTAGCCCGCGCTTCATCGGCCCTTTCGTTATCAGCGGAAGAGTCGGTGACGTGGCATACAGGCTAGACTTGCCACCTACACTAGTGGGAGTTCACAACGTATTCCACGTATCATAGTTGAGACGGTACGTGGCTGACCCTAGCCATGTGCTCGATAATTCAAAAATTGAGGTTGGACCTACTCACAGTTATCCAGAGCAGTTTGTAGAGATTCTGGATCGCCGGAAGAAGGTACTGAGGAATCAGGTGATACCCTTGGTACGCGTCGTATGAAGGCATCATTCTCCAAGAGAGTCTATCTGGGAGCGGGAGGATGAGATGCGCGAGCGGTACCCCTATCTTTTTGGAACTTGAGATATACTTTTCTATCCTTCTCAGCAGTTAGTTTTGCCTTTAATTTCGAGGACGAAATTATTTTAAGGGGGATAGATTTGTCACTACCACATTTCTAGCTTGAGGGTATTTTGGCCATTTTTAAAATTTTGGAATTATTTTGGAATTATTATTATTAATTATATTTATTAGAATTTTTAAGTGATTTTTAGTATATTTGAGTTGGTGCTAGTTTTGACTTTGACTCATGTTGACTTAGGAGACTGTCCTAGAGGCTAACCTAGGTCATGACTACTTGGTTAGGTTAAGAAACCCTAGCTTGACCTAAATTAGTGACATCAAATCCATTAGAATTATTTTGGGGAAATTAGGAATTAATTTGAATAGGAAATGGCTTGTGGTTTCACAAGTCATGACTTGTGACTTAGCCTTGAAGGCCCAACCCAACACTAGTGCAACCTAACCCTAAACCATTCCAGCCCATGGCCGGCCACTTAGGTCCTCCTTCCCTATTTAATCCCCTCCTAGAAATTAGGGCTAGCCTCTATTAGGAATTATTTTCCAAGTTTGAGAAGAGGTGAGTCTCCATCTTCATTAAATCCTAGAAAATCCATTTCAATTCCTTTTCCACCCAAATCAATTGCATTAGGTTCTAAAATTAGTTTACTTGCTGTTGGTATTGAGTAATTTTAGGGAAGAATCAATTTGAAGGAGTTTGGTGGCTTGAGGAACCACTTTTATTTGGAGATTTTTGAGCCTTTGCACATCAATAGGTAAATTATAATATACACCATGTAATTGCTATTTTATTGCATATCAAGGATGACCTAGGCCTACCCTAGCTGTAGGACTAGCTAACCCTAGGGTTCGAGTCCTATACGTGTCCGTATCGGACACGTATCAGTTCGTGTATGCATGTGTTCGACGAAATGCCCCAAAGGGCATTTCAATCTATTTTCTGAGATGTAATTGAATAGAAATTAGGGTTTTAATCTCGCTTATGTGTTTCTAGTGTACGGAGCATGTTTTGGTGTCGTGTCGAGTCCCCACGTACACGAGAACACGTTGTTGTACTCGCGTGCGCACACAGACTTCTTCCCCTGCTACTCGGGGGCCACAACTCACTGGACACGCCACGTGGACACAGGAAATTCGACACATGGGTCGGGGCTGACACTGACACGAGGCTCCCCAAGTTTCATGATTCCTCGTGTCGTGTCGGACACGCTTTCGCGCATGCACAGTGCGTGTACTGTACGTGTACGAGCTGTGAGTTGTTCAGTGTGTTTATTCCAGTTTTAAATACTTTAAATCATGTTATTGCTTGCTAATTAGATCCTAATTATAGTGTATTATCTCTGTTAAATTAAATTACATGTTAATTTAGGTTTAATATGGAATATTGGATTCGAACATTGGATTAATGGCATTCACCCATACCATTACTGATACTTGGGTTTTTCCATTTTTTCTAACTTTTATTTCCTTATTTTACTTGCTATTTTTTACTATTATATGTCTCCACATGTTTGGAAGTTCATGTTGGCTAAGTATTCAATTCGAAATGGGCTTTTGGATTTGTGATTGAAAATTTGGCATGTGGGTTCATTTGAGATTGGTTTTGTTTGAGCATGGCTAGTTGTCAACGTGTTTTGGTTTTAAATGTTAAAACTGAGATTTGAATGATCTATTTCTGAATATGTGAGTGTTATCCCCATTCATAGTACTGTGGTCCACTGATTAATGAATGTGGGTTCTATGTGATAACAGAAATTGATTTCCTTTCCTCTTCAAAACCTGAGACTGATTTCCAGTTTTCCTTAAACTTCCTGAACTAATCTTCCCTCTAACTGAAACTGTTATGAATTGATTTCCTTTTCTTATATGAACTGTCACTGAGATTGATTCCCTTCCCTTTTTTCGAAATGAGTATGGGAATGGTTCCTTTAACTGAGTTTTCACTCTTAAACCTGATTGTTCACTGAGCTGTAAAACCTGAGTTGAATGTTTATATTCCTGAACTGATTTTCCTTTTTATGAGTTGACTTGATCCCCATACATTGTAATATGTTCACTGAATTCCTGATTCCAGGATACATGGTTGTCTTCACTGTTTTTCAATGCAATACACAAGTGTATTTCCTGTTTTCTTTGACACTGTCCACATATCATTACACACACTCATGTCTGTCACACACTCACACCCTAACACTCATTATACACTGTTTTAAAACACACACACACATGTACACCACATCCCCTTTCCTATTCTCTACATGTATGTATATATATTTTAGATATATAAATAGGTGTCCTGTATAATATATCAATATGTTGTACTATTATATATATATAATATATAATGTATGGTGATATGTATATAGTTAGCCTATATGTGTATTTCTATATTAGATATAATATATCAATATGTGTATTATTTTAAGTATAGATTATTGGCATGTGATCATGTGATTATGGGTTGGTTTTAGGCATGGTATTGCCTAATAGCCTATGGCCTAGTCTCTTAGCCTATGGGTGTATCTGTGTGTCAGTTTAGAGTCTAGTTAGACTTGTGTTGTCTTGTTAGACCCAGAATAGACTAGTTAGACTAGTATAGACTAGTTGACTTAGGTTTGACTTGGTTGACCTAGTTTGACTTCTAGGGTTGACCAGAGTTGACCAAGAGTTGACTTTGGTCTAGATTGACCTAGATTCATGTAGAACGCATAGTAGTGCATCTTATTACCATTCTGGACTTGTTGTGACTTGTAATGTTCTAAATAGGAGCCAGACACCACTCCTCGGACAGTACTTTCATCTTGGACATTCAGATAGCAGGCGAGTACATTCTCTGATCTTTTTATACATGTCTGGACTATACTATTGCTCTAGATTACTCTACATGATGCAGACACATATCTTCACGGATTAGTACTATATGGATCCCTTCCTGAGATTTTATCCCTCTACGGGTACATCTAGTAGTTCATGTTCATGTACTTTATCATGTGCATCAGGTACTCCTTGTACTCGTACTAGTTCATGTTTTTACATGTTCTCATGTGCTTTCATGTGCCACATGTACTACTCATTACATGAGTTCACATATCTTAGCTGTATTCATGTGCCTATAACGTAACTTGAATGGATCCTTGTGTATTGATTGGGGCGGGGTGAGTAGAATTGGTTATGTGATCATTATCCCCAGTAGCTGTATTCATGTGCCTTTTAGTTGTATTCATGTGCCCCTAAGCCGTTTATATAACCATATTGTACTCTAAATCACTTAGCCACTTACAGTCTCTACTTATCATATATTTACTTTTAGTTATAAATATCTCCTGTTTACTCGTACTTCTTTTTTAGCACTTCCTGTATTTTACTCTATTGCAGGATTTATACTCCTAACCTGTTATGAACTGTTGAGAGATATGTGCTCGTTTCCGTTCTGATTGGACCTGTTGAAAATTTTACAGAGGACGAGGAGGAGGCCTGCTTAGACACTTTCTATGGGACAACCTTAGAGGACACTTGCGATTCAGACTTCCAGTCGGATCCCTTAGCAGTGGAGACTATTGCTCCATAGATGTCTTTATCTTATTTTATAGTATTTGGAGTTGAGTTGTATATATTTGGATCTATATTATGTCTGGATGTTAGTAGAGTTTATCTAGACACTTAGCTTCTCTCTATTATATTTCCTGTGGTTTGGATCTTGCATTCTTTTATACCATTCCATCTTTATCCTGTTCTACCTTAGTTGTGATTGAGATATATTCTGTTATGTCACCCCCATTCGGGGAGTATAACTGTTTATTACCTTAAACTGTTAGATGTTGTGACCTAGGACAGCGTTCTACCGCCGACACTACGGCGTAGGCTGGACATACCCACATCTCGTGCCCTTACTCTAGGGTGCGGGTCGTGACAGGCGGTAACCTTCTTCTGATCATTGCGAAGCGTAATAGACTTCGAGTCCACCAACAGTTGGATCCTATCCTTTAACAGATAACACCGTGTCGTAGGATGATGCACGTACTGGTGATACCCACATTATTTGGGATCATTAGTGTAGCAACCCTAGAGGGGGGTGAATAGGGTCAAGCTAACTAATCAAGCACTTAGCACAAGCTAATTGGCAATTTAAAAAAATATAAGTGCAAAAGAAGAAACAATAACAATACCGACACACGATATATCCTGGTATCCTCCCAAGAGGCACTCCAGTCCCGGAACTCTCTCCGTCTTTAATCTACTATTTGAGTAAATAGTTACACATGAGTTTGGATCCTAAGAACTCGCCAACTTCTTATACGAGAGCTTTAATCCGAAGGTCTCTCCGACTTCAACCGAGAGTTTGGATACGAAGACTCTCCAACTTCAACCGAGAGTTTGGATACGAAGACTCTCCAACTTCAACCTTTCACAATAGGTTTTGATCTCCTTATACAACAAGATGAAGATCTTACTTTTCAGCTCAATAACTCTAACACAATTTGTGGATGGCAAATGAAAGCTTTGTAGAGTTGTTTGTGGATAGGCTTTGGTGGTTTAGAAATTTTTAGGCTCAGAGCATCAACCTTGAATGAAGGGGTTCAAGGCTATTTATAACCAAAGCATTGAAAAGAGCTCAAGGCAACTTTTCAGTCCGCGAACTGGCATACCGTCGGTATGAGCCGACATACCGTCGGTATACCGGTCTGGAATGCAACGGATAGAAATATAGCCGTTGGGATCATTAATTGCTCGGATTTTTTACTGTTGGAATTTCAACGTTACTAAACCAGTATACCGTCGGTATGAACCAGTATGTTGTCGGTATACCGATTTTGTAGACAGAAACTTTCTGTGAACAAAATCGGTATACCGTCGGTATGGACCGGTATACCGTCGGTATGCCGGTTTTCATCCGAAAATGATCCTGGGCTAATTTCTACCCTAGCTTTCGATTTTACCATCCATTTCTTGTGTATACAATTATTCCTAAGACTCATTACAGACTCCAGAAATACTGTAGCAGGTGCAGGCTTCTTCAGAGTCTTGAAATAATGATGGCATGGCATGGCTTCTTTTCTTGATAGATGTTGGCTTTTTCCCTTGACGGCAGCTATCCAAAGATATCCAGTTTGTGAAATCTGAATACCTTTCGGGGGCTTCGCCTCCGAACCCCCGATGAGGGGCGACCCCCGTCTGCTGACCGGGCAGCGGAACCCCCGAGTGCGTGGCTCCGATGATGTCGTCGGATGGTTCAGAGAAATTTTGTGGGATCCGTCGTCTTTGGCCCACCATAATTTCTTCATTGCATATGTCCACATTGATCTTGCTTATTGCTTTTCTACATGTACATGTTAGACGAACAAAGCAATATACATAGTAGCAAGTACGATGAGTTTAATGCACATTAGGACAATGCTGAGTTTAAGTATAAGTGCTAAGATGATAGCATAAATGTTAGTGATATCATAATGATTAAACTTAATTGAATGACCACAATCAAAAATATAGTTTTGATTTTGGCAACCCGATTAAATTTAAGATAGATAAGCTCATATCACTAATATGTAAACCAATAGGCACATATCACCAAAGGTATAAGTATAAGTAGAAATGCTATAGCGATAGTACGAAGATTAGTGATAATGAAATGCTAAACTTAACATATTAACCATATTCAAAAATATGATACAATCATTGGGCCAACAATTAGTACGCTTCGCTTCTTCAGGATGCCTGGCCTCCGGGAGCTGTAGCTTATTCCCAGGATGTGAAAGATAGGGATGGTGTAATCTTTATTAAAGTAACAATTGTGCGGTGGAGATGGTGGCCTCTAGGGGTGAGCAATATACGGTTCAAAAACCGTAAACCAGACCGAACCGAACCGAACTGGCCATTCGGTTCGGGTTGAAAATTATCGGGTCGGATATCGGGTCTGGAATTAAAAGAATTCGGGTTTCAGGTCGGCAAGCGGTTATTGGGTTCGGTTACCCAACCGACCCGAAAATCGAATATATATTTTTTAATTATGAAATTACTAAAGTACCCCTGGGTTATATAAAACACTCAGAATTGGGCACAGCCCTAAAATTTCTCTCTCTCAGTCTCACTTTCTCTCGTCTCTCCTTCTCTCGCTGGCTCACCGCCGGCTGTTGCTCTCCCTCTCTCGCACAGCCCTAACTCTCTAGAGAAACCTAACCCTAACTCTAAGAGGCAAATCTCTTCCTCTCTTGTGCTATATCTCTCTCTTTCTCTCGTGTTAAACCAAGATCTGGGCTATCGAAAAACCCTACATCTCTGTCGAGAACCCTAACTCTCGAGCTAAGCTAGATCTAACGAGATCTAGCCCTAGTCTGGTAAGAAATAACGTTCTCTCTGAAAATCTAGACTAGATCTGTGTATTTTATTTTGTTTGTACAAAGATTTGTGTATTTAATTTTGTATTTTCTAATTATTTGGTTACTTTCGTGCATGTGCTAGAAATCTAGCCTAGATCTAGAGGAATCTAACCTAGATCTGGCCCCTTGCTCTTGGTGTGTTGTTGTCTTCATCTCTCGATATTAGGAATCTTGTTGACATTGAACAAAAGTTCGTTCTCACTCACTGTAAGTATCATCTATCCATTGTTCTTCCTGGACCCCTTTCTTTCGTAATTTCCTGAATATTTGGTGGTTTAAAATTTTGGTTCATGAATATATTCTTATGTAGATTGGCATGTTTGTTAATTTTCGTTTAATGTTCTTATCAGCAGCATGTTTGTTAATTTTCGTTCTCACTCACTAGTGCAGCATGTTTGTTTAATGTTCTTATTAGCAGCATGTTTGTTAATTTTTGTTCTCACTCACTAGTGCAGCATGTTTGTTTCTGATAGCAGCATGTTTGTTTCTGATAGTCTATATTTTAATACTTTTTGTACTTGGAACATTGCACTTTGTTGTGCCACTGTTGGTACATTGCACTTGGAAGTTGGAATATTGCACTTGGAACATTGTACTTTGCAGTGCATTTTGTAGGCTCTGCAGTAGACATTTTTAATGTTTTAGCACTTTGGTTAATGCTTTGCAGTGCACTATGTTTGCTTTGCAATGCACTATCTGATCAAACTGCAATTGTAGGCTTTGCAGTGCACTATGTATAATGTTTTTGCACTTTAGAACATTTGATTGGGTCTACAGAATCTTCACTTTCTGGCTTTTAAGGATTACTTATGTAGATTGGGTTATTTTGGTATATTTGGTTAGGGTTAGGTAGCTAGGTAACTTAGTAGGTTACTCATATTAAATTGTGTGATGTTGAATAGGTAACACCAATCCAATCAATGGCAACAACATCATATTCATACAATGTACGTATTTCTTGATTTTTTTTAACTGAAGTACAAATTGTGTGATGTTTTACTTTGTTATTTATATTTTGTATATTCAATGTACAAATTGTTGTTTTAGATGTCGCAAGAAGGCGATCCTCAACCACCAACTAGCTCTCAAGCCACAAATGAGCCTATATCCAATCCTAATTCGAGGCTTTGAGTTTCAAGAAAGCCTACGAAGGAAAGAGCTCCGCTTTGGAAAGATTTCAAGAAATTTCTTGATGTGGAAGGTCGTCCAAAAGCAAGTTGCAATCATTGCGAAAAAGAGTATCATTGCCATAGTAAACTTAATGGGACTAGTAATGTGAGAAATCACTGGAATGCATGTCCACTAAATCCAAAGAATAATAATTCTAGTCAAATAATTCTCAACTTGCAATCAATTGCGAAGGGAAAGGACAAAATACTAACTAGCTAAAAATTTAACCAAGACGAGGTGAGAAAGGCCTTGACAAATATGATTATCATTGACGAGCTTGCGTTTCGATTTGTGGAGTGTGAGGGCTTTAGACACTTCATGAATGTAGCGTGTCCTTGTTTTCATATTCCGTCAAGATGGACCGTGTCTAGGGATTGTTATGAAATGAAATGTACTCTATTGAAAAGAGTAAGCTAAAAACATACTTTAAACAATCCAAGCAAATGGTTTGTCTTACGACGGATACTTGGACATCGTTGCAAAAAGTCAACTATATGTGTCTTACAGCACACTACATAAATGAAAATTGGGAGTTGAAGAAGAAGATTATAAACTTTTGTCCAATTACAAGTCATAAAGGGGAAGCCATCGGGAAAGCGGTAGAGAAGTGCTTGCTAGAGTGGGTTATTTATCGAATATTCACTATAACGGTTGACAATGCGAGCTCCAATGATGTTGCTATTTCTTATTTAAGCAAGAAAATTCAGAATTGGGGAAATAGCATTCTACAATGCAAGTATTTACACATGCGATGCATTGCACACATCATAAATCTTGTTGTTGTTGACGGCTTGAAATTGATGTCTCTATCGGTTGCTCGTGTTCGAAATACGGTAAGGTATGTGAGACATTCTCCAAGTCGCTTTCAAAAGTTCAAGGAGTGTGTTGAAGTCGAAAAGATACAAAGCAAAAAAAATGTTGTGTCTTGATGTGAGCACTCGTTGGAACTCGACATTTTTGATGTTGGACACGGCACAAAAGTTTGAAAGTGCCTTTGAGTGATTCGCCGGACAAGATTCATGGTTCAAAGTAGAACTAACGGAGAATGGCGGATATCCTATTGAAGATAATTGGGCCAATGCAAGAAGGTTGTGCACTTTCTTAGAACACTTCTATGAACTTACTTTGCGTATCTCGGGATCCTTATATGTCACTTGCAATAATTTCTTTGATGAAATTACATCCATTGATATTCTCTTGCGCACATCAAAGGAGAGTGATGACTATGACTTGTCTCTCATGGCCGACAAAATGAGGGAGAAGTATCATAAATATTGGGGTGACATTGAAAAAATGAATATGGTGATTTTTATTGCACCAATCTTGATCCTCGACATAAGTTGGAATATGTAGAATATGCTCTTGATCATCTCTATGGTCCGAAGAAGAGCGATTCCATGAAGAAGAAAGTAAAAAGTGTTGCGTACTCTATGTTCAATGAGTACAAAAATATGAGCTCTTCACAAAGTGGTGGTAGTGGTACTACTATTAGTGAAAGAGTTGAACCTTCTAGTGCAAATCAACCATTGCAATTGAAGAAGTTCAGGAAAGCCCAATTCAAGAAACATAAGATGGAATTGGGTGGTGGTGATGCTAAATCCGAGTTTGATCGATATCTAGATGAGAGCACCGTAGATGATGATGATGAGAGTGATGATTTTAATATTTTGGGAT